>CM032165.1:31771593-32018031 GCA_018901935.1 Pugionium cornutum
TATTACCTTGTAGATATTTCTTTCGTTGAAAAGGATCCAATGAACCTTACGAGAATTTGAATTGGCATTTTGAAATAGGAAATCTTGAAATGGAGACACACAAATTCAAAACCATTGTAAAAGCCCAGCAATGTTTTTCTCAATCTAATAATCGTATGTAACTCATGGTGGTCTTGTTTTTGACAGTAGTTGCTGGTTTTTTAATCCTAATAATTACACTGAAAAATTACAAATATAAATACATTTTTGATTAAATGACGTCGTTTTGTGTTGTTAACGTTGATATATTGATATTGTGGTTTTTTTTGTCACTGATGTACGAAAATTTTTATACGAAAGTTTAGTAGGATCATACAAGAAATGATAAAATCAAACTCTATATTTCTGGAATATACGTAGAGGTGCTGCAATCATTAACCCATTTATTCCACAATATTAATATGTTGATATTGTGGTTTGATAGCCATAGTTTTGAAGTTGTTGCATTTCTTTTGGACGGTGTTTCCGAAAATAAAAAAATAGATTAATAAATCTAGTTAAGTATTCTTTGTTCTTAATCTAATTTTGTATTTGAATTTTATTTCAAAACCATTAACAGATCTAGTGGTTTGAAGTTAAAAATATAACACAATATTATATAAAATGAATCAATGAGTTTAAGTAATTATATATCATTCTACATAAATAAATTGAATAAAATGTTAGTGTTCTATATAAAACATATGTAATTTTTATTTAGATTTTTTTATCCAATTGTTTGAGAATTTTGCATTGCTTTTAAATTTTCAAATTATGCGATGTAGAAAAATAATCTACATTTTTCAGTTAAATTCAAGTTTTAATCTTTTTAATATATTCGAAGAAAACAAAAAAACAAAAAATAGGAAATTTTTTAAAAAAAGAGTAAAAGATAATAAGAGAGAGTTACAAAAGAATAGATTTTACATACAATAGTTATGTTCGTTTGTAAACCGCAATTTATTGTGGTTGTGGTTATAGCTGCAACAGATTATTGTTTATTTACATAATGCATCTATTTATGGTTAATCATAGCGGTTAGACATTGTCTCACACATCATAATTTTTTTAACCGCTGATTAAAACAATGATACTATTAAAAATATGCGATAAATAATAACCGTAATCGCCAACGACACACAAATGAATAACATATGTTTCAGTTGTAGCCGTAGTGTTAACAATAATTGCAACCGTCAGCGATACACAAACGAACAAAACTAACATGTTATAATCATTTTGTTAATGGTCATTTTTTAGTTTTATGGTTATTAAGGCATAATTCCCCTAAAATCAACTTGTTGTAAAGTTAGACTAATGTATATTTTTTTGTCGACTAGACAAAGCTATGTTTAAAACTAAAAAAATATTTTACCTAATTTTTTTGTAAGAATTTAATTTTGATGAAATGGTAACCGAATTAAAAATATGTTAGTCAAAAGAATATTTCAAATATGTGGTTGATATATATATATATATATATATATATATATATCAAGACCCGTATAAATAAAAATTTGATGATTTTGGTAAATATTTTTTTGCAATTGTCGAAAGAATTTCATCAAATTGTTTACCTAAATTGTTAATAATAATTATGAATTTTTAAAAATATAATAAGCTATGATTAAAAGGTAAAACTTCACTCTTCCATACGAATTTAGCATTGATGTAGTCAAGGAAAAATTAAAAATATGTGAATCAAAAGAAATAATTTCTTTATGAAGTTTGACTAAGAACCAAAAATTATGAAACTGTTAAGTTTACACCAAAATTTAATATAAAAAGTTAACAACCTACCAATTATTGTGTTTATCTTTTTTAAACTACCTAGAAATAGTTAATAACTTACTAACCAACCAAATTAAGTCTGGTCATAATTTTTTTTAAAACTTTTATGGTATACAACGATATATTTTAATATGATAAATTTAACCATAGTGTAATTATTTAACTTATCTAAGATATTTTTATTTAAAATAAATTGATTCATGTACTTCACTCTTAATAAATAGAATTTTAGAAAGAAAAAAAAGTTCCATGTTTGCATTTAATTTATACGAAATTAGATTCATTAACATTAGCTTTCCATTTATAAAAAATGCAAAAACTCATATTCTTGAAATTGAAATGAATGTAGCATTTAGAAATTAATTAGGTTGTATAAAAATTCTAATTTGACACTCTATATATATCATTGTTCTCTAAATGAATTTGCCGAAAGCTAAAAAGCAAATCTAGAGACAGCCATAGCAATAACCAAGAAGACAAAGGTATGTACCTTTCATATGTGGATTTGTAAAGATATATGTTGTTACAAAGAGTATAACTCATATATATTCTCACACATATGTTTCTCTATGTCTTCTTAATATAATAATCACTTCTCAAACTAATAGCCATAACTATCCAAATTCTAGTGTAATTTTTCTAAAATGTACACAACCATTTACATACTCAAATATTTCACTATAATTGCAAAGCAAATGGGTATAAGAAACAAACACCATATTATTTTGCATTCCAATTTTCGTTTGCATCAACATATGAATTTAAAATTAACAGCTTAAATTTATGATAACTTAACAAACAAAATAATATTTTAAAAAAACCGCGCGCAACGGTTTGTTAAACGGTTTTATGAAATTTTAAATTTGGAAATTTTCTTACCAATTAAATTTTCTCTATCTAATAATCAAGTTACAATTATTTGTTTATATGAAAAAACATTCTCCAAAAAAAATTTTATGTAGAGAATCTAGTATTTTAAAATATTTTATTTTGTTTGGAGTATTTCATTGATATATGGACTTCTCCTTTGTACTAATAGATGTTTATATATGTATGAAGTTTGAAATGAAAAAATATGTATCAATGAAATTAATAAAAATATAATAATTTTTTTGTTGAAATCTGAAAAGCAAATATATTTGTACGTTGCAAAGAAAATAAAGGTATGTATAAATATTGTAAAGACTGACATTGTTATCATACCATTTCAATCTTAAAATAATATCCAATAAACATGTTTAATAATCATTTTTTCTATGCAATAAACTACAAAAATAGCAACCGATGAAAATTATGATGTCTATTTTAAAGTTTAAAAATAAATATTTATTTTGCTTATATTATGTTAATGTTATCCGCAGAAACTGAGAAGAAACTACAAAAAATGGACAATGAGACGATGTATATAAATATAAATGAGATAAAACCAAAGTTTACTTGTCATATATGTTTCAATATAATTGACCAACCCACAGCCATAATCGAATGCCTCCACAGATGTGAGTCCTCATTTCTTACTGTTTACATCAATTTGTTGTGTTCTGAGCTTTTGTTAGCCATTTTCAATCGGTGTAACTCTCATTTATACTTTTTGTGTCCATCTCTTTTATCATTTATATATATATATATATATATATATATATATATATATCAACTTCTTATATGTTTTAATACAAGAAATCTATGTTGCCTTCAACTTTCAATAAATATTTATATACATATCAGGTCCTTATACGTTTTAATACAAGAATTTTGTGTTGTCTTCAACTTCTTAAATATTTATACGCAGTTTGTCACAAATGCATTTATGGAAAAATAACACAACATGATTGGAAATGTTGTCCTGTCTGCTATGCTGATCTTGGTCCTGAGCCTCTTAAAAAACTTAGGTATATATTTCACTTAAATCATTTTCGATTTTTTTGTTTTACTAGAGTTCTTGGTTTCACTTATATTTATTTGCTTTGAGTTATAGATATGATCACAAATGGGAAAAACTTAAACAAGTACTCTTCTCTCCAGAGACTGAATATGTGAAGATGGATTCTGAAACTTCTGAAAGTTCATCTAAGAGGGATAAAAGAGAAACAATGGATCCAATAACATCAGAAGATGTAACCTCTTCAACATCTAGTGAAGATAAAAATATTCAAATATAATATAAGTTTTCTTGTGGGTTTCTTCTTTGTTCTTATTTCTTGAAAACTCTTTTCATTTGTTGAATAAATCTTCATCCGTTCTACTTTCTCATCAAGAAAGTAAATTTGGTTGATGTAATAAGACACAAAAGCCCTTGAACAAAACTTTTTTGTGTTTCAATTTGGTTTATGTACTGGACTAATTTGCTTTATGATTAGTTTATTTGGTTTCAAGATACATTGACCTTTATATTTATTTTGAATTATGTACAAATCTTGGTTTTATACATTTTGATTATGTTGATATCTACATATTAAACATACTTTTGAAATAACAATCGGCAAGGCATTCATAATATTCATTTTTGTTAATTCTTCCTCAAATAACTAGGTTAAGTACTTTATATCATTTTTTCAAATAAATATTTCAAATTTTAATATGGTTTATAAAAATGAGTTATTCAAACGTTTATTTTTTTTTCTTTTTTTACACTTGGAATAATATCTTAAAGCACCACCTATATATATATATATAGGTTGTATTATTCAAAATCAATGTTCTATGAACTGTGTGAATAAATTTTCTAATTAAGCATAATTAATGATTGATTCAAAATTGTGTAGTTTAGTTTACACTTTTTAACATATACTAAAAATTTTACCCGTGTGAAATTGTATTTAGAAATGGGTTTAATATATATTTTGGCTATATATATAGTACAAAATACAATTGCAAACCACTTGTCATATTTTCAATTATTTAATTTTCAATTATTTAATTTTATTAATATTTTAGTGGCGAAAAACTTTTATATGAAGATATAGCAAAATTTTAAAAAATAATAAATAAAATCAAATAAGGTAAAAGTATGAATAATATCATAAAATAGCATAACTTTAAATTTTTTTTACAAATTTAGCACTATAAATTTAAAATTCCAAAAAATAGTACAAATAATTTTTCAAAAATATATATTTATCATAAATAAATTATAGATATATATAAAATATTATATTTGGGTTGTTTTGTTTTCCAATTTAGGGTTTAATATTTTGTTATTAAAAAGAAGTTTTAAGTTATCTTAATATTAAATTTGTGTTACTTTTGGAAATTTAAACTAATGATATATTTATAATAAAAAATTTTAAAAGTGTTATTTTTTTCAATTGCCCTAAAAATATTTATTCGCCATTTTATAACATAAATAGTACAAAAGAAATAATTAAATAGTAATTTATATTTAAATAATACAAAAATTAATTTAGCAAGTGCATTCAATCAAAAATCTTTACATTATTATTTGGCAAGTACATTTAAAAATAACATTTAATTTGTAAAATATTTTTTAAAATATCATTATAAATAATTAATTTAAAGAACAAATATCAAATATATAGAAAGGTTAAAATAGGTATTAGTACTATATAATCTAATATTTAAAATTTAGATTTTTGTTAATGTATTTAAACAAGTTTTATTTGAAAATAAATATATTAACTATATTAATATATCTAGTTACTTAAAATTAATAAATATTAATTTACATTCATATTTTACAAATTATATTCATGAATTATGAAATCTAATATTTAAAATTCAAAGCTTTTTCAAATCATAACAGGTTTCCTAGATTCACATAAAAACATCAAAATCATCCAAAATCTTATTAATAATCAAATCATTTCAAATACTTGGTTGAATACACTCTCTTATATTTTTTTTATACTCATTTTATCGTAATTAACAATAGAATATGGTCGTAATAAGAACGTTATAATGTTCACAACACATGAGGAGTGAAATACTCGACCAGTTGAGTAAAAAAATTCATTGTCTATCTCATCACCTCCAAAGCAAAAAAGTCTCTAAGGCAGATTGTGTAAAAGAAATCAAATTAAGTAGCATAAGAACCTTGAACATAATACTCAAAATCTTTGAAATATTCTTGTAACTAACATTACAAAATCTTATTGATTGGATGTCGTGGTTTGATTAATGTCATATGGATCATTGTTATCTATGCTCAATAATTTTAGTTCATATGAAATTTTCAAATTAAATTACAATTCTTGTTGTTTTATCAGTTCCACGTTTGGATATTAATAAATACATCGGAAAATTATATGTATAAATAAACAATTTTACTATTAAATGACTTCGTTTTATGTTGTATAAGTGAAATTGAATGATACTATACTTGTGGATTAACTAATATCATATAAATAATTGTGAAGAAAATAGAGATTTAAATTTACGCTTTTCCTATATGCAGAAGGATTTGGTGACTATGATTTTGAAGTTGTTGCATGTCTTTTAGCGGTGTTTCCGAAAATAAAATAAAAAATGGATTAATGAATCTAGTTAAGTATTCCTTATTCTAAATATAATTTTCAATTCAAAACCATTAGCAGATCTGGTGGTTTGAAGTTAAAAATGTAGCACAATATTAAATAAAATAAATAAATGAGTTTAATTAAGTATATATCATTCTACATAAATAAATTTAATAAAATGCTAGTGTTTTATATAAAACATATGTAATTTTTATTTAGATTTTTTATCCATTTTTTTGAGAATTTTGCATTTGCTTTTAAATTCTCAAATTACAGAATGTAGGAAAATAATCTATATTTTTCAGTTGAATCTCAAGTTTTAATCATTTTTAATATATCGGAAGAAAATAAAAGAAAGAAAATAAAAGAAGAAGAAAAAGTCAGAGATAATAAAAGAGATTTACATGTATTTTGAAAGGAGTGAGTTTTATGTACAATAGTTATGTTCATTTACCAGCCGTAATTTCATGCGGTTGCGGCTGTAACACATTATTGTTTATTTACTTGCCGCAACTACATGTGATTAATCACAACGGTTAGACATTGCGTCTCGAATCGTAATTTTTTATACCGATGATTAAAATAAATGTGCGATTAAAAATGTGCGATAAACTATAACTACAATCGTTGACGACAGACAAACGAACAATATATACCACAGCCGCAGTCGTAGTGTTAACCACATCCATAACCGTAATTACGGACGACAAACAAACGAACAATACTAACATGTTCTAATCATTTTGTTAAGGTCATTTGTTAATCTTTATGGTTATTAAGGCATAATTCCCCTAAAATCAACTTGTTGTAAAGTTATGCTAATGTATATTTTTGTGATTAGACAAAGTTATGTTTAAAACTAATAAAGTATTTTTCTCATTTTTTGTAAGAATTTAATTTTGATATAATGGTAGACGAATTAATAATATGTTAGTCAAAAAATATTTCAAATATGTGGTTGATATATATATCAAGACCCATATAAATAAAAGTTTGATGATTTTGGTAAATATTTTTTTGTAATTGTCCAAACAATTTCATCAAATTCTTTACCTAAATTATTAATAATGATTATGAATTTTGGAGATTATACTAACCTATGATTAAAAGATAGCATTGATGTAGTCAAGGAATAATTGAAAAATATGTGAATCAAAGCAAATAATTTTTTATGAAGTTTGACTAAGAATCAAAAATTATGAAGTTTATATCTCTATGAAGTTTGAAATGAAAAAATATATATCAATGAAATTAATAAAAATATAATAATTTTTTTGTTTAAATCTGAAAAGCAAATATATTTGTACATTGCAAAGAAAATAATATCCAATAAACATGTTTAGTAATCATTTTTTCTATGCAATAAACTACAAAAATAGCAACCGATGAAAATTATGATGTATATTTTAAATTTTAAAAATAAGTATTTATTTTGCTTATATTATATTAATGTTATCCGTAGAAATTGAGAAGAAACTATAGAAAATGGACAATGAGATGATATATATAAATATAAATGAGATAAAACCAAAGTTTACTTGTCATATATGTTTCAATATAATTGACCAACCCACAGCCATAATCGAATGTCTCCACAGATGTGAGTCCTCATTTCTTACTGTTTATATCAATTTGTTGTGTTCTGAGCTTTTGCTAGTCGTTTTCAATCGGTGTAACTCTTATTTATACTTTTTGTGTCTATCTCTTTTATCATTTATAACAATATATATCAACTTTGTATACGTTTTAATACAAGAAATCTATGTTGCCCTCAACTTTAAGTAAATACTTATATGCATATCACGTTCTTATACGTTTTAATACAAGAATTTTATGTTGTCTTCAACTTCTTAAATATTTGTACGCAGTTTGTAACAAATGCATTTATGGAAAAATTAAATAACACAACATGATTGGAAATGTTTTCCTGTCTGTTATGCCGATTTTAGTCCTGAACTTTTTAAAAAACTTAGGTATCTATTTCACTTAAATCATTTTCGATTTTCTTTTTTTTTACTATAGTTATTGGTTTCATATTATTTCTTGGTTTCACTTATATTTATTTGCTTTGAATTACAGATATGATCACAATTTCGAAAAGTTTAAACAAATACTCTTCTCTACAGACATTGAATATATGAAGATGGAATCTGAAACTTCTGAAAATTCCTCTACTTCGAAGAGAGGCAAAAGAAAAACAATGGATCCAATAGCATCAAAAGATGCAACCTCTTCAACATCTGGTGAAGATAGAAATACTCAAATATAATACAAGTTTTCTTGTGGCTTTCTTCTTTCCTCTCATTTTTTGAGAACTCTTTTCATTTTTTAAATAAATCTTCATCCGTTCTACTTTCTTATCAATAAAGCAAGTTTGGTTGATGTAATAAGGCACAAAAACCCTTGAACAAAACTTTTTTGTTTCAATTTGGTTTAAGTACTGAACTAATTTGCTTTATGATTAGTTTATTTGGTTTCAAGATACATTGACCCTTATATGTATTCTAAATTATGTACTAGTATTGGTTTGCTACATTTCGATTATGCTGATATCTACATACTAACATACTTTCGAAATAACAATCGACAAGTCTTGTATTAATTCTTTCTCAAATAACTAGGTTAATTACTTTATATCATTTCTTCAAATAAATATTTCAAATTTTAATATTTATTATAAAAATGAGTTATTCAAACTTTTTGTGTTTCAATTTGGTTTAACTACTGAACTAATTTGCTTTATAATTAGTTTATTTGGTTTTATAATATATTTACCTTTGTATCTCTAGTATATTAATTAAGAAACATTTTAATAAATAAACTTCTCTTTTACGTGTGATTTACAAGTATGTTGTCACACCAGGAAAGCATTTTAATGCAAATATTACATAAGACATAATTTATTATAATATTTACAAAAATGACATCAGACAAATATTTAACAATATACTATATTTGAATTCATAATATTTCGACATAAAAGACAAACACAATATAAAAATATTAAAATTTTAGAAAATTATGTTAAGGTCATTTGTTAAAATTATATTAAACGAACAATACTAACATGTTCTAATCATTTTGTTAAGGTCATTTGTTAATCTTTATGGTTATTAAGGCATAATTCCCCTAAAATCAACTTGTTGTAAAGTTATGCTAATATATATTTTTGTGATTAGACAAAGTTATGTTTAAAACTAATAAAGTATTTTTCTCATTTTTTGTAAGAATTTAATTTTGATATAATGGTAGACGAATTAATAATATGTTAGTCAAAAAATATTTTAAATATGTGGTTGATATATATATCAAGACCCATATAAATAAAAGTTTGATGATTTTGGTAAATATTTTTTTGTAATTGTCCAAACAATTTCATCAAATTCTTTACCTAAATTATTAATAATGATTATGAATTTTGGAGATTATACTAACCTATGATTAAAAGATAGCATTGATGTAGTCAAGGAATAATTGAAAAATATGTGAATCAAAGCAAATAATTTTTTTATGAAGTTTGACTAAGAATCAAAAATTATGAACCTGTTAATTTTATACCAAAATTTAATATAAAAAGTTAATAATTTACCAATTATTGTGTTCATATTTTTTAACTACCCAGAAATAGTTAATAACTTACTAGCCAAACAAATTAAATTTGGTCATAACTTTAAAAAATCATTCTATAGTATACGATGATATATTTTAATATGATATATTTAACCATAGAATAATTATTTAATTTATACAAAATTGAGTAGGTAAAAACGTTTCATGTTTGCATTTAATTTACACATCATGCACATTAGCTTTCTATTTATAAAAAAATGCAAATTAAATTACAATTCTTTTTGTTTTATTAGTTCCACGTTTGGATATGAATAAGTACATCGGAAAATTATATGTATAAATAAACATTTTTACTATTAAATGACTTCGTTTTATGTTGTATAAGTGAAATTGAATGATACTATAGTTGTGGATTAACTAATATCATATAAATAATTGTGACAAAAATAGAGATTTAAATTTACGCTTTTCCTATATGCAGAAGCATTTGGTGACTATGGTTTTGAAGTTGTTGCATGTCTTTTAGCGGTGTTTCCGAAAATAAAATAAAAAAATGGATTAATGAATCTAGTTAAATATTCCTTATTCTAAATTTAATTTTTAGTTCAAAACCATTTGCAGATCTCGTGATTTGAAGTTAAAAGTGCAGCACAATATTAAATAAAATGAATAAATGAGTTTAACTAAGTATATATCATTTTACATAAATAAATTGAATAAAATGCTAGTGTTCTATATAAAACATATGTAATTTTTATTTTGATTTTTTTATCCATTTGTTTGAGAATTTTGTATCTGTTTTTAAATTTTCAAATTACGAAATGTAGAAAATTAATCTACACTTTTCAGTGGAATCTCAAGTTTTATTTTTTTTAATATACCAGAAGAAAATAAAAAAAAGAGGAAAATGGAGAAAAATTATAAAAATAAGAAAAAATAAGAGATAATAAGAGAGACTTACATGTTTTTTGAAAGGAGTGAGTTTTATGTACAATAGTTATGTTCGTTTAATAGCTGTAATTTTATGCGGTTGCGATTATAGCACATTATTGTTCATTTACTTGCTGCAACTACATGTGGTTAATCGCAACGGTTAGACATTGCGTCTCGCATCGTAATTTTTTGTACCGATGATTAAAACAGATGTGTGATTAAAAATATGCGATAAACTACAACCACAATCATTTACGACATACAAACGAACATCATATACCATAACCGTAGTCGTACTGTTAATTGCAGGCGTAACCGTAATCATCGATGACAAACAAACGAACAATACTAACATGTTCTAATCATTTTGTTATGGTCATTTATTAATCTTTATGGTTATTAATGCATAATTCCCCTAAAATCAACTTGTTGTAAAGTTTGACTAATGTATATTTTTTATGGACTAGACAAAACTATATATAAAATTAAGAAAATATTTTATCTCATTTTTTTGTAAGAATTTAATTTTGATATAATGGTAGACGAATTAATAATATGTTAGTCAAAAAAATATCAAATATGTGGTTGATATATATATATATATATCAAAACCCATATAAATAAAAATTTGAAGATTTTGGTAAATATCTTTTTGCAATTGTCCAAATGATTTCATGTTTACCTAAATTATTTATAATGATTATGAATTTTGGAGATTATACTAACCTATAATTAAAAGGTAAAACCTCACTTTTCCATATGAATATAGCATTGATGTAGTCAAGGAATAATTGAAAAATATGTGAATCAAAGCAAATAATTTCTTAATGAAGTTTGACTAAGAACTAAAAATTATGAACCTGTTAATTTTACACAAAAATTTAATAGAAAACTTAATTTAATAGAAAAGTTAATAATTTACCAATTATTGTGTTTATATTTTTTAACTACCCAAAAATAGTTCATAACTTACTAACCACACAAATTAAATCTGGTCATAACTTTAAAAAAACATTCTATGGTATACGACGATATATTTTAATATGATATCTTTAACCATAAAATAATTATTTAATTTATACGAAACTTAGTAGGAAAAAAAAGTTTCATGTTTGTATTTAATTTATACGTCATGCTTATTAGCTTTCCATTTATAAAAAAATGCAAAAACACATATTCTTGAAATTTAAATGAATGTAGCATTTATAAATTAATTAGGTTGTATAAAAATTCTAATTTGACACTATATATATATATCATTTTCTGAATGAATTTGCCGAAAGCTAAAAAGTAAAT
Organism: Pugionium cornutum; assembly: GCA_018901935.1. Taxonomy (NCBI): domain Eukaryota; kingdom Viridiplantae; phylum Streptophyta; class Magnoliopsida; order Brassicales; family Brassicaceae; genus Pugionium; species Pugionium cornutum. The sequence goes on from CM032165.1 coordinate 31,783,674, forward strand.
CTAGAGACAGCCATAGCAATAACAAAGAAAACAAAGGTATGTGCCCTTTGATATTTAGATTTGTAAAGATATATGTTGTTACAAATACTATAGCTCATATGTTTTCTCACACATATGTTTTTCTATGTTTTTTTTTTCAAAATATATGTATGTCTTCTTAAACTAATAACCATAACTATCCAAATTGTAGTGTAATTTCTCTAAAATGCAACCATTTGCATACTCAAATATTTCACTACAATGGCAAAGCAAGTAGATACAAGCAACAAACACCATGTTATTTTGCATTCCAATCTTTGTTTAAATCAACATATGAATTGAAAATGAACAACTTAAATTTATGATAACTTAACAAACAAAACAATATTTTTGAAAAAACCGCGCAGAACGATTTGTTAAACGATTTAATTTAATTTTAAATTTGGAAAAAAAATTACCAATTAAAGTTTCTTTATCTCATAATCAAGTTACAATTATTTTTTTATATGAAAAAAGTCTCCATAAATAAATTTTACGTAGAGAATCTATTATTTTAAAATATTTTATTTTGTTTGTAGTAGTTCATTAATAAATGGACTTTCTGTTTGTAGTAATAGATATTTATATCCGTATGAAGCTTGAAATAAGTATTTATTTTGTTTATATTATGTTAATATTATCCGTAAAATTTGAGAAGAGACTACAAAAATAAACACTGAGACGATGTTGAAACCGAAGTTTACTTGTCATATATGTTTCAATATAATTGACCAAGCCACAACCATAATGGAATGTCTCCACACATGTGATTCATCATTTCTCTTTGTTTACATCACTTTGTTGTGTTTTGAGCTTTTGCTAGTCGTTTTCAATAGGTATAACTCTTGTGTTATACTTTTTGTGTGTATCTCTTTTATCATTTATAGCAAACTATATATATATATATATATATATATATATAATTATTTGACAAATATATTTCAAAAAATAATATTTAATTTATAAAATATTATATCAAATAACATCATAAATAACTAATTTAAAAAATAAATACCAAATATATAAGAATGTTAAATAAGCATTAATATTATGAAATCTAGTATTTAAAATTCAGATTTTTGTTAATTTACTTGTATAATTTTTATATAAAAATAAATAAATGAACAATATTAATACATATAGCAACTTAACAAATTAACATTTAATTTTATAGAATATATTTATGAATATTATGAAATCTAATATTTAAAATTCAAATATATATTAATATATTTGAATAAGTTTTTAACTTGAAAAAATAAACTAACTATAATATTACATATAATATTAGAATTTCGCATTTGTATTTATATTACGAATATTCTGTAAAATAAATGTCATTTAAAAATACATTGAAAGTGATTTAACATTCACTAAAAATTTGTAAACTACAAACTATTTGACTAACTTTAAAAAAAAATAAAAATATATAAAATATTATAATTAAATAACTCTACATGCTTAATTTCTAGTATATATACATATCAAATGTACATAACTAATTAGGGTATACGGTTTAGTAAAATAAATATGTTGCCTTCAATTCTTTACTTCATATGATTGAATTTTTTGTATAATTGTTTTGAAATTTGTATAATTTTTTTGAAACTTAATGCCGCAAAGCGACTTCTTAAATCTTTGTACGCAATTTTTCCGGAATGCATTTATGGAAAAATAACACAACATGATTGGAAATGTTTTCCTGTCTGTTATGCCGATTTTAGTCCTGGACCTTTTAAAAAACTTAGGTATCTATTTCACTTAAATCATTTTCGATTTTCTTGTTTTACTATAGTTATTGGTTTCATATTATTTCTTGGTTTCACTTATATTTATTTGCTTTGAATTACAGATATGATCATAATTTCGAAAAGTTTAAACAAATATTCTTCTCTACAGACATTGAATATATGAAGATGGAATCTGAAACTTCTGAAAATTCCTCTACTTCGAAGAGAGGCAAAAGAAAAACAATGGATCCAATAGCATCAAAAGATGCAACCTCTTCAACATCTGGTGAAGATAGAAATACTCAAATATAATACAAGTTTTCTTGTGGTTTTCTTCTTTCCTCTCATTTTTTGAGAACTCTTTTCATTTGTTAAATAAATCTTCATCCGTTCTACTTTCTTATCAATAAAGTAAGTTTGGTTGATGTAATAAGGCACAAAAGCCCTTGAACAAAACTTTTTTGTTTCAATTTGGTTTAAGTACTGAACTAATTTGCTTTATGATTAGTTTATTTGGTTTCAAGATACATTGACCCTTATATGTATTCTAAATTATGTACTAGTATTGGTTTGCTACATTTCGATTATGCTGATATCTACATACTAAACATACTTTCGAAATAACAATCGACAAGGCATTCATAATATTCATTTGTATTAATTCTTTCTCAAATAACTAGGTTAATTACTTTATATCATTTCTTCAAATAAAAATTTCAAATTTTAATATGATTTATAAAAATGAGTTATTCAAACTTTTTGTGTTTCAATTTGGTTTAAGTACTGAACTAATTTGCTTTATAATTAGTTTATTTGGTTTTATAATATATTTACCTTTGTATCTCTAGTATATTAATTAAAAAACATTTTAACAAATAAACTTCTATTTTACGTGTGATTTACAAGTATGTTGTCACACCAAAAAATTATTTTAATGCAAATATTACATAACATATAATTTACTATAATATTACGAAAATAACATCAGACAAATATTTAATAATATACTATATTTGAATTCTTAATATTTTGACATAAAAGACAACACAATATAAAAAAAATTATTAAAATTTTAGAAAATAGTCAAACAAAATATAAAACAAAATTTTGGATTAATTAAATATTTATCATATTTATAATTCTTTACATATTTAATAATATTGTTTTTCCATAATATAAAAAATTCAATTGTATAATCTAATTTTATTGTATATTTTATTTATAGAATTAATATTAAATATTTCAAAAAAAAATTAAATAAGAGATAAATTATGTATATATCTAATTTATATTTATTAAATAAATAATTAATTATAATATGTGAATATTTTTTCACGTACTACATGTTTAGTATATTTTATCATAAGGTAAAATCGTTAAACATATTTTCGAAATAACAATCGACAAGGCATTTATAATATTCATTTGTTTTAGTTCTTCTTCAAATAACTAGGTTAAATATTTTATATCATTTTCTCAAATAAATATTTCATTTTTTAAATGGTTTATAAAATGACTTATTCAAATTTATATTTTTAGTTTTTTACTTGGAATTTTCACTTAATGTTTTTATAAATTCTTAAATAAATAATAAATTTTAACTCAAGTAGCATAGCAATTAAATAACACATAATCATCACTTGTCCTATATTATGCGTACTTTTTTATATTATGCGGACTTATATATTTATATTTATTTATTTTTAAAAGTACATGTATGTGAGTTGCATTAATATTAAACACTTGTATATTAAAATCACTTTTTCTTATATGATCATTAGATTTATTTCAATATTTTCTTTTTAAATAAGATTATTTAATCAAATTATAACTCCATTTTTCAAATACTCTTTTTTTTAAAGACACAAATTTGGTAAAAGTTCTGTGTATAATTTCTGACAATTTTTTAATCGTAAGAGAATGATGAAAGACCTGTGGAAATTTTTTTGATGAATGTGGAAGTCTTGATTTTTTGTAGTGTTCATGGAGGATGAAGTAAATCATTTCATAAAACCTTTCCATAAAATAATTACAAATAGTTTTTATTCTAATGAATAGCTTTATATATATGCTTATATAAATTGCCAGAAATAGATGGATATGAAACAACAAGAGAGATTAGCAAAATAGAAACAATATATTTTGTGTGCATTTACCATTTATAGTTGTCTCTAGTCATGATCATTGTTCAAAGGAAGCCATGACCATAGAAATTGAAGTTTTTAAACAAACACATGAATCAGGACCAATTTATTAACATTCTTGGAGAAAATACTGTACATTACTAGTATTTCATTACTAGTGTAAGTAGACATAAATTTGCATTCTTAATATATTAATTAAAAATTATTTTTAGAAAATAACTTTATCCTATTATTTATAAGAGTGTCATCATATATCATCACCAAAATAAGTTTAATACAAATGGACATATATTGTTAGAAGAATTATCATATATATGCCACTATATTAATTTGGCGAGAAAATTAATATATTTTATTAAACAATCAACAATAACTATTAATTTCGAAACAATATTCTTTGTTTTAATTCTTATACATACAAAAATTTATAAATAATTATAAAAAAATAAATAATTCTTGAGAAAGTAATATTTGAAATTCTATTATATCATATTTTATGTTTAGTAATTATCTTTCTTCTATCATTTTTGTTTGATCAATTAAAAAAAATAGGATCAAAAATTATTTATATAAAATAGATTTATTTAATTAGTATGTGTTATAAATTCAAATATTTTAAACATGAATATTTGTGTAACTAAGAAAAAATGATCATTTTTAATAATTCTTAAGGTGAAATGCATTTTGTATAGAAATCATCAATAATTCAAATAGAATAAAAAAAAATCATTATATTGAAAAAAATAATCAGTATTTTTGTAGATATGATCACATTTAAAATTTCAAATAATAATATTTACAAAAAAATAATATTAAAGTTTATAACTAAAATAATATTATATTTTTTATTTTATTCGACCATAATCCAGATATAAATTTTTTTTCTTACTATTTAGGGTTTACTAGTCTCATTCACATGCATATAAATAACTTAAACATATTTTTAAATATTATAGCGTTTTTCTTTTCATTTAGTCCAAAATCTATGACACTCTGTTACTCTTACATTCTCTTTGGTTCTGAATATAGATTCAAAATCAACGTTCTATGAACCGTGTAAATAAATTTTCTAATTAAGCATAATTACTTATTGATTCAAAATTGTGTAGTTTAACTTACACTTTTTAACATATACTAATTTTCTTTTACCCGTGTGAAAGTGTATTTATAAATTGGTTTAATATATATTTTGGTTATAGCTATAGTACAAAGTACAATTGCAAACCATTTGTCATATCTTCGTGTATTTTAATTATATTACTATAGTCTATTCATGCCATAATTATCTTTTACTATATATATTTTCTTGTACATCACCTTCTTCATAACTTTCTTCTTTTTCATACCAACTTTCATGACTTATGTTGTTTTGATCATAGACCGAGGGTTCTGGTTCAAAATTTTTGAAGTATGAAATTATCAGTCATAATTAATTTTGAACAAAATTATGACTGATCATATACTGAAGGTTCTGGTTCAAAATTAATTATGACTGATAATTTCATTAATTTAATTAAAATATGTTACAAAATTTTTTACTTAATTTAATATAATATATTTATATTAAACAAGTAAATATGTCAAATTTTATTAAAATTTTATATTGTAATCAAAAATTTAATACAAGCATTAAGAGTTTATATATACAAATTTAAAAGATTTTTATACTATTCTTATATATAGTAGATTTAGTGTATTTTCTTTTATACTATTCTAAACGATTTTAGCTATGTAAAATTAAATTGAGAATCATTTATGGTTTTCTGCTAATATGTGAATAGTTTGAAAATTTTTTTGAAAGGTTTAAATTTATTTTTGATGATAAACAAGTAAATTATTTATACATCACTCTCTACATTGTTTATGAAATTTTTTTGAGAATATAACAATTATTTCTTACTATTTATTTAAAAAAAAATTAAACTATTTTTTTATCATCTACTAATGATTTTAAAAATAGATCGAGGTTTTAAATAGTCAATAGATTTTTTATAAAAAAATTTACAATGATGGATAACATAAGAAAAAAATACGAGAAATTTTTTTTGTATTTTATTAAAAACATGATAATCTCTAATATATTATTTGAGAAACATGTTAATAAAAATTATTAACAGGAATGTAATGTTGACGTGTCATAACTATAGTGAGTTTTAAATAAATATATAAATAATTTTAAATTAATAGAATAATTATAAGAGTAATACCCTAAAATAGCACATTTTCAAGTTTTTCTTCCAAATCTAGCATCTTAAAATTAAAATCTCAAAAATAACACAAATAATTATGTAAAAATACGTATTTACTCTAAATAAATTATACATAAACTTAAAGTATTATATTTGGGTTCATTTTTTTCAATTTAGGGTTTAATTTTTTTCTATTAAAATATAGTTTTAATACATTTTAATCTTAAATTTATGCTATTATGGGAAATTTGAACTAATGATGCTATTTTTGGAACAAAAACTTAAAAAGATGTTATTTTAGACAATTGCCCAAACAATTATTTCTTACTATTTATTTTAAAAAAATTAAACTATTTTTTATCATCTACTAATAATTTTAAAAATAGATCAAAGTTTTAAATAGTCAATAGATTTTTATAAAAAAATTTACAATTATGGATAATATAAGAAAAAAATATGATAAATTTTTTTTGTATTTTATTAAAAACATGATAATCTCTAATATATTATTTGAGAAACATGTTAATAAAAATTATTAACAGGAATGTAATGTTGACGTGTCATAACTATAGTGAGTTTTAAATAAATATATAAATAATTTTAAATTAATAGAATAATTATAAAATTAATACCCTAAAATAGCACTTTTTAAAATTTTTCTTCCAAATCTAGCATCTTAAAATTAAAATCTCAAAAATAACACAAATAATTATGTAAAAATACGTATTTACTCTAAATAAATTATACATAAACTTAAAGTATTATATTTGGGTTCATTTTTTTCAATTTAGGGTTTAATTTTTTTCTATTAAAATATAGTTTTAATACATTTTAATCTTAAATTTATGCTATTATTGGAAATTTGAACTAATGATGCTATTTTTGGAACAAAAACTTAAAAAGGTGTTATTTTAGACAATTGCCCAAACAATTATTTCTTACTATTTATTTTAAAAAAATTAAACTATTTTTTATCATCTACTAATGATTTTAAAAATAGATCAAGGTTTTAAATAGTTAATAGATTTTTATAAAAAAAATTTACAATTATGGATAATATAAGAAAAAATATGATAAATTATTTTTGTATTTTATTAAAAACATGATGATCTCTAATATATTATTTAAGAAACATTTTAATAAAAATTATTAACAGAAATGTAATGCTGACGTGTCATAACTATAGTGAGTTTTAAATAAATATATAAATAATTTTAAATTAATAGAATAATTATAAGAGTAATACCCTAAAATAGCATATTTTCAAATTTTTCTTCCAAATTTAGCATCTCAAAATTAAACTCCCAAAAATAGCACAAATACTTATGTAAAAATACTTATTTATTTTAAACAAATTATATATAAACTTAAATTATTGTATTTGGGTTCATTTTTTTCAATTTAGAGTTTAGTTTTTTTCTTTTAAAATATAGTTTTAATGTATTTTAATCTTAAATTTGTGCTATTATTGGAAATTTAAACTAATGATGCTATTTTTGGAATAAAAACTTAGAAAGATGTTATTTTAGACATTTGCCCTAATTATAATACATAACTATAGTTTTAAATAAATATATAAATAACTTTAAATTAATAAAATAATTATAATATATGTTATTGTTATTAATTTGGTTAAAAATTAATATATTTTATAAAACTAACCAAAAATATTATTTAATTCGTAAAAAAATATTTTTTTCTTTAATTATATATATAAAAGTTAATATTATAAATAATTTTAAATATAAATTAAATATTTATATAATTTTAATTTTTATTATATAATTTATGAATATTTAGACGAATAGTGCTTTGCACCCGCTTCTTAGCAGCTCCACATTCAAGCCTGGATGGGTTTCTGGGCCAGACCTTGAGCGATAGCAAAAAGCTTCGTTGACAAATTTTTCTCCCCTTACAGGCAATGTTTGTTTAAAAGGTAGTTCTTGGCCTGGTTACGAAAGACTGCGTATCCAAACAACACTCTAATTATCTCCACCATAACAGAGTCAGAGCTTTCTCGTCGACAAAAGCTGAAACCTTTAATTGAAATTTTGTATGTCAATTGAAGTTTAACTGATTTTTTCGGTATTTCTGGAAGTACCCATGAGAGTATTTGTTGTCTAAGAAATGGCTATGAATTCAAGTCTCCATTTTTGTCCAACAGCTGTCACGGCGACTGGTGCGGTCGATTCTTTGGGAAGCTCTTTCTGCAAGTTCCATGGAACCAGTCCCCTTCGATTCCTAAGGTACAGTTCATTAATATCTTCGAGGAGGTTCGGTTTCTCTCCTATGAAAAAGGCTAAACGATTATCATGTGATGGTAGTGGTAGCAGTATTAATGAAAATTGGAATACAACTCAGAGGCAAAGTCAGTTGAAGCCTCCAAAGGTGGTGTTAAATCATCGAAGAGGAGAGAGATTTTCAGAATTAGGGCTCACGAGTGGGGAGAACAGTAGTGGAATTGGTGATGGTGGTGGGAGTAGTACAATGGAGAGGATTGTGGAGAAACTGAAGAAGTTTGGATTTGTGGACGATGATCAGTTTCAGGATAAGGAAGTTGAACAAGAGAGGAGGGTTGAGAAAGGGTCGATGGAGGATGTATCCGACGTGGAAGAAGGAAATCTGCGGAATTCAAGAGGTGGATTCTCGGAGGAATCACCATTTGGTGTGTTTGGGAGCAATGGAGAAGTTAAGTTTCCTTGGGAAAAGGTCAGTTCTAAGGAGAAGAAGGAGTTAGTAAATGGAGAGTGGACAGCGAAGAAGGAGAGTAGATACTCGTTGGCAGAGATGACTCTTCCGGAATCAGAGCTGAATCGGTTGAGGAATGTGATGTTTCGAACAAAGAGCAAGATGAGAGTTAAGGGTGCAGGTGTAACTCAGGCTGTGGTAGATGCAATTCAAGAGAAGTGGAAGAGCTCAGAGATTGTGAGATTGAAGATCGAAGGAGCAAGTGCGCTCAATATGAGAAGGATGCATGAGATTTTGGAGGTTTTAGTACTTCTCATGAGCCCCAAATCAATTTATTAATTTTGCTTTACACTCGTGTCTCGTCTGCAAATATTTTCTGTATGTTCTAATTCAAGATGAAAGCAGTAACTGAAATTTGTGTTTACAGAGGCTAGATTTTTGGAGTTTTGAAATGATAAGTCAAAGGAATTCTGAATAACAAAAGCTAGAAGTAATTTTTTCTGATGTCCTTTTTTCTTCTCTGTGGCAGAGAAAAACTGGTGGTTTGGTGATTTGGAGGTCAGGAACATCTATGGCTTTGTACAAATGCAGAAATGACAACAACCGGGATGCATCAATGAATCTGAACAAGCAAATATACAGAAGGGCAGATACATCACCATCTTCCTTACCTACAAGTACAAGTACAACGGAGGATCATAGTGTTCAACAAGTGCATCTTCCTCAGCTAGAAAAGGATATAACCATTGTGGGGAATAAAGATGGAAAAACTCAACAAGAAGTAGAATATGAAGATGAAATAAATGAATTGTTAAAGGGTCTTGGTCCTCGGTACACGGACTGGCAGGGAGGTTATCCCTTACCTGTTGATGCTGATTTGCTTCCAGGGATCGTTCCTGGTTATGAACCCCCTTTTAGGGTACTTCCTTATGGAGTGAGATCAACTCTGGGAGTAAAGGAGGCAACCTCTTTAAGAAGACTAGCCAGAGTTCTTCCTCCACACTTTGCTTTAGGTATTGGATTTCCTTTGTGATTTGTAGAACCTGGATAAGGTCTTTGAAGAGTGAGATTTTCTTTTGATCTAAAGGTCGAAGTAGACAGCTGCAAGGGTTGGCAACTGCCATGGTTAAGCTATGGGAACAGAGTTTGATTGCTAAGGTTGCCCTTAAACGTGGTGTACAATTGACTACCAGTGAGAGAATGGCTGAGGACATCAAGGTAATAAGGTTTCACAGTTGAGTACCATGCAACTATATTGTAACCGTTCTATATATTAATGTAGATATCATTAGACGAAATTAGGTGTCTACATTTGATGCTTAATGTTTGATACCATTAGCTTGGTAAGTGATTGCAGAGATTGACGGGAGGTATGCTGCTCTCTAGGAACAAAGACTTCTTGGTTTTCTACAGAGGAAAGAGTTTTCTGTCACCAGAAGTAGCTGAAGCATTGGTGGAGAAGGAGAGACTTGCAAGGACTTTGCAAGACGAAGAGGAACAGGCACGGCTAAGAGCATCATCTGCACTGGTTGTCCCAAGTATTAAAGCTAATCAAAATCTTGTTTCTACCGGTACTCTTGGAGAAACTCTTGATGCAACTAGTAAATGGGGAAAGAATCTGGATGATAATGATCATGTGGAGGAAGTGAAACAAGAGGCTGAGAAAGCGAGGTCTGCAATTCTTGTCAGGAAGTTGGAAAGGAAACTTGCTTTTGTGAGTTCCTGACTTGACCATATACCTGTGAAGCTATATTCATACTCAGTTAAAAGATTGCTCCTTGAATTAAGAGGATTGTTACTTTTCAAATAAACCTTTCTAGGCTGAGAAAAAGCTGCTGAAAGCTGAACGGGCTTTGGCTAAAGTGGAGGAATCTCTGAAGCCAGCAGAGCAGAGAACAGACCTTGAGGGCATAACTGAGGAAGAGAGATTTATGTTCCAGAAGCTCGGATTGAGGATGAAGGCTTTCTTACTTCTTGGTAAAATATATTTTCCAATGTGTAGGCTTATGTATTCAAGCATGCCTGACTTATGTGGTCTCTGGGATGTGGACTCATCTTAGAAACCTGAGTTGATTGCTTCAGGTCGAAGAGGGGTGTTTGATGGTACTGTGGAGAACATGCATTTGCATTGGAAATACCGGGAGCTGATCAAGATTCTTGTGAAGTCTAAAAGTTTTGAGGGTGCCAAGAAAGTGGCAATGGCCCTTGAAGCCGAGAGTGGAGGTATCCTGGTTTCAGTTGACAAGGTTTCCAAAGGCTATGCCATTATCGTGTATAGAGGAAAAGACTATAAGCGTCCTTCCGAGTTGAGGCCTAAAAACCTTTTGACAAAGAGGAAAGCATTGGCACGTTCCCTTGAGCTCCAAAGGCGCCAGGTTCGTGAATACAAATATGCAACAACGTTTGTTGATCTTAAAATCTGCTAACACTAGATTTTAAAAGCTTAATTTGGTTTCTTATGTGGCTACTTTGCATTCAACAGGCTCTTATAAAACACATTGGGGCAGTACAGGCGAGATCAGAGCAGCTCAGAGCTGAAATCGTATGGATCTATTCTCTATATTTTACTGATCCAAGAGTGTTTTTTTTTTGTTTTGCAACGTTAACTAACCTGGGACGTGAATCGATTCTGTCAGGAACAAGTGGAACTTGTAAAAGACAAGGGAGATGAAGTGTTATACAACAAGCTTGACATGGCTTATTCTTCCAGCGACGAGGAGACTGAAGAAACAGATGTATGAAGTGTTATGCTCTATAATTGTCTTGTATTTTTCACCATCATGATTTTTTGTGTTTGAGGTCTCGCATTCTGTTGTGCTCTTTGGTTGTTGTAGGGAGAAGGAGATGACATGTATTTATACGAAGACGAGGAAGAAGATGGGGAAGAAGGTGAGATTCAGGCCAAGAGTTCAATATCTGAAACAGATGTTGGATTTGATTCAAATGATGAAGACTGGGATTCATATGAATCAGACAATGAGTTTGGTGACGATCCTGCATCCTCCACAACACAAGAAGCAACCTTTGTCGATCTGCAGAACGAGTAACGTCATCTGCTAGCTTAAGCGGTAATAAAGTAAGGGCGTGTGTGCACTGTGTATTGATGCAGGATATAAGTTGACATTTTGTTCTGTGTTGTTCAAAGCAAAGATTGTAAGCTTTTAGGAGTAGATTCATAAAATTTGTAAAATACATATCTTCACTCTCCTGTATTACAAGATTGGACTCAAAACAAATTAAATTTTATGGTTCACCATCAAAAACCACATGCCCTACTTATCAGAGTTGCAGGAAAAATACATCTCCCTTAGTTATATGCATATGTTCCTCTTTTTTCTTTCTGTCAATTGGAAGATAGATAAGAATATGGCAAGGTTTTCACCTACGAGCAATGTCTGACCAACTCCAGCTAGTAAAGAATATGGCAAGGTTTTTCACCTACGAGCAAGTCTCTGACCAGCTCCAGCTAGTAAAGCCTTACCAATGACCCCGGTGTGAAGACCACAAGCCAATGCAACACCTCCAACAACAATCCATTTCCAGTCCATTCTCAAATTGTCCCGTTGTCTCCTTGCATAGTCCATTGCTCTGCTTCTGTCTTCATCTCCGGTGGATGATTCCATAGAATCCATGTTCAATTTTGTGGTGATTCTTGCCATTTGGGCAATCCGGGACAGAGATGAATCTGTTTTTCTGGCGGTTTGGTAAGCTCTTAAACCGGAATTTAGCTTCTTGACGGCTCCCCACATGCCATGACGAACACCTAACTTTGCTACGTCTTTTGGGATTCCCATGTCTTCATAATGGACTAGGGATACTTCACAAGCCGATTGCTGTCCATCTCCTTTTCTGGATTCAACTGCATTTGCCCATTTGTTTTGTATTCCTTAAAAATCAAATTATATGATAGCTTTAAAAAAAAATCAAACTTGAATTTCCAAAGGCGTACCTTCTCTGATAACCCAACTTGAGAAATAAAGCTCAACACGCCTAGGCTTATCACGCTTTGGTAGTGCTGGGTAAGGGATTCCCTACAATTTCAAGAAGTGTTATGTTATATTAATAAAATGTATCCCAGATACGTAGAATCAAGCATGTTCCATGCAATATGAAAGAAGATAAGCACCTAAGTTCAGAACTGTGAGCATACTTTTAAGCTTAAAAACTTTTGTGCGACGTTTAAGGCAAAACAGAAGTTGGATTTATCTTGATTGATCAACGTTTGTCACTAGTAATGTAATGAAAACTGATAGAACTGCAAAACATTCTCAGAGCTGAACATAGGGCGCTCTTTTCCCCTAGAGATATATGCCACACACTTGGAAGCATGGAAGGAAAAGAACAAGTTATTGAAGCATGGCATTACCTTTGTCACACAATAATACTTCTTTCCAGACTCCCATATTCTCCGACCAATGATATACTCTCGGTCACTACAGAAAAAAGGAAACTGCAGCAAAAGAGATTAGTAATGAAAACAGTGGGCGTGGTTTATTAAGAAAACAAAATTATCATAAGTCCTAAAACCTTTTTTCTCCATTGAACAATCATTGTTCCTGCCTGAGAGTCCTCCTCCAAAGTTTTGAAGTTGGCAAGCATAAAATCCCATTTAGGTCGAAATTCATCATCCCAGAAGAAATCCCTAACAATATCTGGAGTTGCATCCTCAAACACAGTTCGACTGCGATAAACAACAGGACCTGTCTGACAAATAATACAACCTCCTCTCAGGCTAAAAATATGGTTTGATGAAATATTTTTTCAGCTAGTGTTTAAGAAACCCTCAGTTCTACAAACCAAAAACCGGTTTCAAGTAAAATGCCATAAAAATGCCACACAACAGAGTAAATGAAGCACCGCATCACATCGTGCCCAAAAGGAAACAACAAAGCAGGATGAATACTACCAGAAACGACAATGAACTTATCATTAAAACTGATCGTCCATTACCACCCCAAAGAAAACTATCTCTCTCATGGAAATCCATACTATAAAAACAAGAAATCTTTCTGGAAAGCCTGTGTCTCCGACGAACCAATGATCTAAAAGCAGTCTCTGAGTGACATGCGATTCAGAAAAAGAGAAAAAATTTCAACGAAAAATGTCTTTCGCTACCTACTCAACGACTTCGCTCGTTCCTAGAGTTAAATGATTCAGATTTCCCATAAGAAAACGTTCCCAACTCAAGATGTAAAATTCTATATTACCTCAGGCTCATGGCGCCAAGCCTGGTAACTCATATTTGGAGTAGTCTTGTCCATCATGGATTGCCATTCCATGGTTGTATTCCCAACTTCAAGCAGCTGTAGCAGATGCTCTAGATCATTCTCCGTCACAATATCGTTCTCTCTGGCCGTTGTGTTATCGCTAGGCCTATCATTCCATGAGCCATTTTCCTCAGATTTTAACCATAATCAATCAACGCAGAAAATCAATTCCCTTTTACCAATGTCATTAGTATCAAAATATGGATATACCTTTTCCAGCTAAAGGAAGTAAACGTTCCGTTTTTGAACATATAACTATATTTCTATCATTAACTAAAGCCAAAACTTCTTTAATCAAAATTAATGGATAATCGTAAACGCTCGAATCTCAGCAATGGCTAACAGGCAAAGAAAAATATAACACAACCGAGACTCTGGAGATTGCAGAAACAGATTCATATTTGTTCGGCTCTGTAATATCTAACCTTGAGACTGATCTTGTTTCATCAGTTTGAAGATTCGGAGTCTCTCCTACAATAGCAGGCGTCTGCGACGAAGCTGATCCAGCCGTCGATTTGTTGGCTCTGGTGTCGAGTCTTGACCAGACGGTGCGGCAAACGGAGAAAGCGGAGAGAGCGGTGAAAGCAAGCCAAAGACGGCGAGCACCAAATCCAGGCGGTGCAGTCCATAGAAATCGAAGCTTCGAACGGAACCCTAGATAGATCAATCCGGTCCATCTTGGACGCCAAGACCATCCGATCAATAGCCCGATCATGACGGCGAGCCAAATCGGAACTGCACAGAGCAATATGTCGACGAATGTATCTGTAAAAGAGGGTTTCTTCAGGAAATACATTAGATCAGAATAGGTCTCATCCATGGCGGTTGAAATGATTCTCCGGATAAGCAACTTCCTCGGATTTCGATATTTTCCTGAGAAATTTTCAGAATCGTGAAGAAAAATAGGAATCTAAGGTCGCCAGAAATTTGAATGACATTAACCAATAACTTGATACAGAAGAATCGTCGAAGAAGAAGAAGAAGAGCAATTTCCTCCGTATTATTTATTTATATATATTTATTAGGTTTGGTGACTAATTGATTTTAATGGGAAAACAAAAACTTAAGACTGTCTGATATTTGCTGTGTCGAAAAGACGTTGGCGGGTGATAGAATGATACTCAGAAATAGCACGTAGAGATGACGTGGCTCGTTTAATTGACTGACAACTATATCCCACGCGTCAAATCTAAGCGCGTCTTGTATACTCTCTACTGATAACTCAATACCTAGACATGGATTTTCGGATAACGTAAGTTTGGATAAGATATTTCGAATTTTAAATATTTTTAATATCATGAATGAAATAAGTATGTTAAAATTTTGGAAAGTGTAATACTTAAAAACATCTTGTGTTCCAAATTTAATATTTTAAATTTTAAATTTTAAAAATATAAGAAATTATTTTATGAAAATACATATTTATTATAAATAAATTATAAATATAGTTAAATATTATATTTAATTTTTTTTTCTAATTTATAATTTAAATTTTTCTTATCAAAAAAAGTTTTCAAATATTTAATTATTAAATTTTTATTATTTTTAAAAATTTAAATTAATAATATTATATTAATAATAAAAAAATTTAAAATGTTATTTTGTCAATTGTGTTTATCAATTTAAATAGGATAAAAAAATATAAATTCCATATAACTTTATATAAAAATATTCATGGTGTAAAAGTATTTATTCATACTCAAAAATATTTTTGAAATATTTTATTTAATATAGATTTAAATATCTAAATTATTTAAATATTTAAAATACACGAAAAATTATATAAAAATATTAGAAAGCAATTGAACTATCCAAACAAACTTAGTAAAATAAATATCTAAAAATCTGAAAATATAAAAAAAAAACAAAAAAAAACTAAGTAAAAAAGATTGATGATTTAGCTAGTTTTAAAAATTTCAGATATTATCCAAGAATCTAATAAATAAAAAACCAAAATTCTTTAATATAATTTATAAAATTCAATGTAATTCAATCAAAGTTTCTTTTGTCAGTTTGAGTTCAAATATTCGAATTTAGGTATTCATAGGACTACTCAATTATACAAACACATTTTGTTAAACACCTATGGTGTATAAATTTGCAAAATTCATGTCATCAGAAGTATCATTTATAAATTCAGTTTCTAATGGAACTTTTATATTGGATAAGAAACAAAATAAGGGGAAATGAAAATAAAAGATGAAAGGAATTTCTCAAAGAATATCCTCTAAGATATTTGAGAAGGTGAGATACACGCGAGGGTAAGTAGAGAGTAGGTGTTAAGGGCAGTGGAGAAATAAATAAGTAGGATTTGGCGATAAGGAGAGACATATTTCTGGGGAGATTCACGTGTCCTAAATATTGGGAGTAATATTGCACTTGTTTATTGCCTAATATATTGCTTTTAACCACAAAATGGTTCGTTATCAATACGGTAAAGCCCAAAATTAAGCAGTGTCGATGTCCATGTACAATTTTGTCTTGCAAATTAGGCATATCGTGTATTTTCTTTTTCTTTTAACTTCACCGATTAGATATATCCAAGATATTTTTTAATGAGTATAGTATTCAAGTGTATAAGAAAACATAAAGTTTTTTTTTCGAGTATGTTTTGCTACTATATCGGCGCGTATATTCTTCTCTTTTCACCGATAATTGAAAGGAGAAGTTTAGAAAATGTTTCCGAAATAATTCGAACTCTTCTAATTTCGTTGAATGAAAATACTGATCTATCTGGATCGCGTTTATACAATAATATACTTATATATTTTCTGCTATTTTACAATGTCATAATATATTCAAATTAGGTTTTTTCATATCATGAATGTCTCTCTAATTTAGTTTATTTTCTCATGAAATTCTTAGACGTCCTTCCTTTCTTCTATATATTTTTGGTATCCATCATATTCTACTAAAAAGTTTCTGCTCGTTAAAACACTTGTAGCAACATGTTTAACTTCTCATTCAATGTTTCATCTTTCTCATATGCTCATCTTTAATAGCATCTGTTCCCACGAGAGATTCTGTTAGATCTTTTTCATACTTCCTATTATTTTGATCAAGATTCTCCACCAAAACCATTTCATTTTCAGTTATCTATCCAAGTAAGTTTTCATTGTTCTACGTGCTTAACAACATACGGATTCTACAGAACACTTATTTGTATAGAATACTGAAGAGTTAACTCGATTTTCTACTGTTATTTTTTATAATAACCAAGAATTTGTATGTTACATGTAATAATTTTCTTTCATGTTATTTATCTGTAGCTAAAATGTGATTATTGAACAACATTTTATATCTTTTTGACATTGGCCACAAGTAATATATAGTACAAAATAGTATGCATATATAAAATATTTTTTTGTCAGTAAAACACAACGAACCGGTCTAATACTTTAACATTTTCATACGAAAATTTAACATACTCAGACGAATGATACCTATGGAATAGTGAAGTCGAACTTCACACTTATAGAATGTATGTAAAATGATGCAACAAATAACCTATTTATTCTTTTCCTGTCTAGAAGATTATTTTAAATACTATTTTACTGTGTTATATATAAATTCATATTATTTTACTATTATTTCACAATTGTAAAAATTTAGTTTCTTCTCTTATTACTGAGTATTTATATATTTTAATATTTTAAAAATTATCTAATCATATCTAAAATGTTATAATTAAACAACATACGACATGACATCGGTCACTAGTACTAGAAAGTACATAATTTTGACGATAGTATGTCTTTATAGAATATTATTTTTTATATCATTTTAGTGTATTCTATTCAGAGTCATGCTATTATTCTGATAGTATATTTATAAACAACTAAATTGACAATCTGTCTCTCAAATCTGTCATTCACTATAGCAAAGGGAAAAAAAATGGTCATTCACTATAGAAAGGGAAAAAAAGTCATTCACTATAGAAAAGGGAGAAATGGTCATTCACTATATTTTCATATTTATGTGACCATATCCTTACCTTCCATTAAGTGATATGGCTATTTCACTAACTCCCTCTTGATTTCTATTGCATGTCCGATAGACTTTTGTTAATTTATCTATCATAAATATTTACGATCAATTACAACAATTAGATATAATGTTATACGTCGCAATTTTTTAACCGTTAATTAAAACATCGGCACGATTAAAAATTTACAATTAACCATAACCGTAATTACCGATAACATACAAATAAACAAAATATACGGTAGCTACAACCATAATATTAACCGTATCCAACTATTCACAAACAATAATAACATGATTCATTTTCATCATCAGCTATGTCTTTTCTACTTATCTTCCAATACTCAGTCTCCAAAAGCTATTTTTAATCACAAATTTTAAAATTTTATCTCCACTCTATTTGAATTACCATTATTAATTTAATAGAATAGTATATTATTGAATTTTAATTATTAAATTGTTAAATACGAAATTAAAAATATGTATAGTGATTATGCATATTGTTAATATCACATAAAATAAAATTTCATAAAATATATCAATAATAAAATGATGCTAAAACCATATTAAAATTCCATAAAAAATCTCTAAGATGTAATAGATTTCACTTCATAGTCAGTACTTTTTACAATAAACACATTAAACTCTCCAAATTATATATATTATATATTTAAAGACAAAATGATTCGCCCTAAAATTATTTGGCCTAAGAAAATTTTATTAACATATATAATATATTTTGCCTGAGAAATCCTCTGACGGAAAAACAACAAAACGAAGTGTTTTTTTTTTTCGTGCATCGACCACAAAAAGAATTAACTTTTTTGACACTGCTTGTTTTTATTACATGCAGAGATGTAAGAAGAAATCAACTATAGGAATTTCTTATAGTATATTCCTGTGTTCTTTGTTACTGGATTTTCTAGAATAAAAATTGTTTTAAAATGATAGATGTTTTCATTTTTCTATACATAGTTAGCTTTATATTTTTTATTATATTTTTATATATTTATGTATGGGCAAATGTCTAAAATAACACATTTCTAAGTTTTTATTCCAAAAATAGCATCATTAATTTAAATTTCCAATAATAGCACAAATTTAAGATTAAAATGCATTAAAATTATATTTTAATAGAAAAAAATTAAACCCTAAATTAGAAATAATGAACCCAAATACAATACTTTAAGTTTATGTATAATTTATTTAGAATAAATAAATATTTTCACATAAGTATTTGTGCTATTTTGGGAATTTAATTTTATGATGCTAGATTTAGAAGAAAAAAATTTAAAAAGTGCTATTTTAGGGTATTACTCTTTTTATATGTATTTATATAACATTAAATTTTTTAATAATTGCAATGGAAGCACTATGATTGTAATAATTAAAACTTTCTTAATATGTGTGAAAAACTTTTAAAAAACTATTAATAAAGAGTATTAGATATAAATTAGAATAGTACTATTCTAATAGTACTATTCTATAACTACCTATAATTTTTTTTTGTTTTATTTGCAATATAACCTAACTAAAGCTTTTTAAAAAGCCAAAAATTAATTACATTTTACGACAAAGTCTAAAATATCTATTCAAAAAGCAAACATACAAAATGGGAAGTGACTTGGGCTAATTATAGAACTTTGTTTTCTTTCTTAATATATAAAGAATAATTAAAAAAATTACTTTATATTTTTTGTTACGTATTAGATTACAACATATTAGTTCAATAAACTAATATTTTTATACGAAAATGTTAAAAAAATAATAGAATCGAATTCGATCCATCTGAAATAGATATATAAATGATACAATTACTAGTTCATTTACTTCTCCCTTGAAATAAGTATATATTAACAATGCAATTGGCGATGATGGTGTGATGTAAGACTTGATATGTCAAGTTCATGACACGAATTACCTTATTAAGTAGACATTTTAAATAAGACACTAAACCAATTATAATTTAACTAATGTTTTCGGTAAGCAGTGATTCTTTTGTGGTTAGGGAGTCTCGTCAATATTTTATCAATCTTTTTGTTGGTTTTAGGATGAATAATTAGTCTGTCTTTCGCATTTAAGGTGTTAAAGTATATTTTGTTTGTGTGTGTGTGTCAGTGACTCAGTGTGTGGTTACGTGGTAAACATTTGTTTAATATTGCATAAGTAATCAATTAAATCCATCCAATGATAAAGTAAAATGATTAAAGTCGATTAGTTGCGTGACAAGTAGACTCTCCGAATCATTAACTAATGTTTTTAAGTATTAATAAACAAATATTAGATAATGATTTACTTTATCAAAAACAAATCTCTAATATTTTATTTAAAAAACATTTTTAAAAAATAATTTTATCTTATTATGTTAGTAACAAAAATGTTATGTTAATTTGTTATCAACATAATGAATTTCAATTAAATATATAAATGAACTTAATTTACTAAAATAATTACACTAGATTTATATCCGCCCATACACAAAGTAAAATAATTACTGTATAAATATAATATAATTTAAGTTATAAAATATACTATAGTTATTTACGAAATATTATTATTTGAGATTTAAAATCCGGTTATATCTACTCAAAATATTGTTTTATTATTTTTAATATAATGATAGTTTTTATTTTGTTTAAATAATTGATGATTTATATGTAAAATATATTTTATTCATAAAATATTAGAAACAATAATTTATTTTCTTATTTAAATCAAATATTTAAATTTTAAAATATCAAATTTATAACATATGCTAACATGTTATGATTAAATATTATTATTTATAATGTTTGTATGTGTAACTTAAAAAATAAAAAAGATTATTTTTTTGAAA
Source organism: Pugionium cornutum (assembly GCA_018901935.1). Lineage (NCBI taxonomy): Eukaryota > Viridiplantae > Streptophyta > Magnoliopsida > Brassicales > Brassicaceae > Pugionium > Pugionium cornutum. Next base: position 31,804,530 of record CM032165.1, read on the forward strand.
TAATCATTGTTTTTGGGTAGTTAATAAAACATATTGATTGTTTAACCAAATTAATATGAGTGGCACATATTATAATTGTTCTAATAATTTAAATCTATTTTTATATTTATTTGAAATTCATTTTGGTGATGACATATCAGATACTATTGTAAATAACACGTCGGGATAAAGTTGTTTTCTAAAAATGATTCTCAATTAATATATTAGAGATATATTAGGGATATGTCATTGTTATTAATTTGGTTAGAAAATCAATATATTTTTATTAAACTAACAAAAAAATATTATTAAATTCATAAAAGATAACTATTTTTCTTTCCTTGATTTACATATACAAAAATTAATATTAAAACTAATTTTAAATAAATATTAAAATTATATAAATATTTAATTTATATTTACTATTAAATAATATTAAATAATTTACAAATACTTTTTCTCATGGATGGCGTGAGTATAAATCTAGTTAATATGATGAAAATTTTGGGTATTAAATTTGTAAAATTGATACAAAGATATAGAATTTGTATAGTAATAGGGTGGTCCAAAATTCGTTAATTAGGTTTAGTGGATGTCTATGGTATACCACAGTTATTATGAAACTAAGATTGAATTGCGGCTTTTCCAGCTCCCAAAGTGCATTTGATTTGTCTCACTAATTAATGATTTGTGATTTGATAAAGATAAGTAATTAGTATCAATCCAATGTTCAGCGATTCCAAAAAACAATGAAATCATTTCGTTAGCCTTTTAGTAATTAACTCAAAAAGGATTAAGAAAATCAACTTTTCAAACGTTGGAGAAAAAAAAACATATTCCAAAATATATAATCAATTTAATTAGAAATTAAATAATATGATAAACTAGAAAAAATATTGAGTATATAGCATGTTTCAAAATCTAATCGAAAATTGACATGTGTAACGATATCGTATATTACAATTTTATCATTTCCAAATTCTAGTCAGGATAATCATGTCGTATTTGTAACAAAAAAATTTCAGAAAATACAAATATTTATATGTAATTAATATTAAACTCAATTCAAACAGTAACAGAAGAAGGAAAATTATATTAAAGGTAATTTATTATTTTTTAGATCTAATTTTTTCTGCAAATGTTTGCTAAATTAGTCTTTTAATGTTAATTTATTTTGTTTTTATAATAAAATATGTTTAAAAATAATAAAAAAGGAATGAATTAACCAAAAATAAAAATTAATTGATACAATACAAATTTTTCTTATTAAATTTACTTTTATTATAAATTTTCAACTTAAAACCAATTACCAATGAATAAATTAATCTATTTTCTTATATACCAATCAAGATTTAATAAGTTTTCGATTTGTGATATTCTTCACACACCGAGATAATGGTTGTCTAGCTATTAATCTCAACAATATCATATTATATGATTAATTTTAGTTTAAATCATCAGAATTAATTTTAAATCATATCGATTTTAGATCAAATCAATTGGTGTTTTTTGATAGATCGAATCAATTTTGGTTCCGATTGGTGTCTTTCGATAGACCGAATCAATTCTGGTTCAGATTAGATAGCATGTATTCATGCCAATTTGTTTTGATTTTGAATTGAAGCCAATAATAGCTTCAAATTTAATATGGTTTTAGATCACTCTATGCATGTTGTTCCCACAAAAGAATATAAGTTTCATATGGTCATAGTTAACAGTGAAGGGCTCACACATTGGTAGTTGAAAATCTTCTAAAATAATATAACTAATCTGGATCAATACAATTATTGTAAATTGATTTTGAGTTATAAATCCATAATAAACTCAAATTTAACTGTTTTAGTTAAAGTTTCTAAACTAGGAGTTTTTACTCATGGAAAATTAGAAGAAAAAAGTTATTTAGATAACGAATATTTTTGAGTTTTCAGTATTTGTAGTTTGGGATTTAACTTGTTTTAACGTGTAAAGTGTTTTCATAATTAGTACGAAAATCAGAAAATAAGTTTCTAATTTCGTATAAATAAAATAGGAGATGAAGTCTAAATTGCATAAAACAAACCTTATTTAACTTATTTATTAGCACTCATCAAGGGTATATCCTTTTAGTTAGTCAACAAAATTCTTAATTATTTGGTCGGTAAAGTCATATTAAACAATCGAATAATCGATCTTCCATTAGCATCATTACCCAAATATTAATAAATTTAGTAATAACTAATTAGATTTATATTTACGTTATACGTGAGAAAAAATATTTAAAAATTATATATTATTGTTAATAAATATAAATTAAATATTTATATAATTTTAATTTTTATTTAAAATTATTTTTAATAGTGATGTTTATATATGTAAATGCATAAAAATAATTATTACTAATAAATAATAATATTACATTTACTAATATTATATAATTTGTAAATTTACATTTACATATACAAATAAGTGTTAAAATTATATAAATAATATTACATTTACTAATATTATATAATTTGTAAATTTACATTTACATATACAAATAAGTGTTAAAATTATATAAATAATATTATATAATTTTTAATTTATAAATAATATTATATAATTTTATAAGTTATAATTTGTAAATAATTTTTTTAAGAATCTAGTAATAGATTTTGGTTAATTTAATAATTTCTATTGATTTTCTAACCAAATTAATAGCAATGACATATAATTGTTCTAGTAATTTAATATCATTTATATATTTATTTGAAATTCATGACAAATATTTCTTTTAATAATATGTTAGGGTAAAAAAAATTTTCTTAAAATATTTTTGAAATAATATATTAAGGATAGTACGATTGAATACTTAATGGTAAATGCTCAAGAATGAGAACTAAATACAACAGGAATCAATATAAAAACTCATGGCTAGGCAATGCTCTCGATGTTCCTTTATATATACAAACTTATGATTTTGTACAAATTGCAAATCAAAATGTAAAAAACCTAAAGATCACAAAATCAAACACTACTAAAAAGAAAATAAAAAAGACAAATATCATTGATTCCAAAATTATTCATTTGAAATCATCATGGGGGAGTAATACTGAAATCAGAAAATCCATTGATTTCGTCTCTTTTAACTTTTCAAACCCTATTTTTCCATTAAGAACAATCAAAGCTTTGACATTTTATTTTTTCCAACAGGCAAAGCTATGGAATAAAAGAACACCACACTAACTCAAAAGCATCTCTATATTTATATTTACATATTCAGACAGAAAATGGCTCACTCAGTTAATATGGTGGTCGCGCGTGGACCCATGTATACGGTTCGTGCCCTAACTGACCAGCCCCATTCGGAATCATATGCGGCGGTATATTGTAGCCCGATCCAGACATCACCGACGGATCAGGCATGCAACTTCCGATTCCAGGCGGCGAGTCACGGCCTCCGTGAATCTGTCTCGAGCCGCCGCCACTGCCACCATCTTCGTCATCTTCCATAGGCAATCTTTCATAAGTGGCATTAGAGAAAGTAGCAGCAATCACCATCACTGACCCTATGGCCACTAGAGGGCCCACAACGCTACCTCCAACGACCTGACCTTGTACCCCGGCTAAGTAAACCGTTAAACCGGTTGAACCGGGTGGGGCAGGTCCCGGAAGGAAAGCACCGGTTAAAGATAAGATCTCGAACCTTCCATGGAGGGAGACGATGCCTCCTGGTGCGGAGGCTTGACGGAGCGTGACGTTAGCGACTGCGCCTGTGCCACTTAAAACGCAAACGCCGCGTTGCCTGCGTCTTGAGAAGTGAGCGATTGTGTCGGCGACGTCGCTGCCGTCGGAGATCTCCATGACATGGCTACGAAGTGCGTTGGGGCTATCTCTTGTTACAACGATTGGTGCTTTCGGTTTGTTTTTGGATCCTGGTGGTCTACCTCTTGGTCTGCGGTTGACCACTTCAACCGCGCCTTCTCTAGGGTCGTCATCTTCTTCGTCTTGATCGTTGACTTGGCACCGATTCATGGCTATTCCAAGATCGCCTTTGCTGAGAAGATTTTGGTGGTGCCGGGAGGAGGCCGAGTGGTCCACCATACCGGCTAAACCACTCTGGTTCGTCCACCAAGGGTTTGCCATATATAATTTCCCCAAAAATTGAAAATTCACTAAAAAGAGAAAGATCAAGAAATTGTTACTATCTCTGATGATTTGGTCTTGACTTCTAGGGTTCCAAATTCACAAGGTCAAAAGTTGTATGTAGCTTGACTTTCTTGGAAATTTTGTTTTCGTTTTGATTTCTCTAAGTTTTTTTTATGGATTTAGGAATTGTTGATGATATATAATAAAGAAGAGTATGCTAAGGTAGGAGAATTAGATGCAATTTATGGAATGGAACTGGAATCAAAGCAAAGAAAAGCTATTGAGACTTTCTTTTCCTTTCCAAGGAAGAAGAGGCAGAGAGAGAAAGTGGGCAATAATTTTTCACAAGTTAGACCAAATATTATTAATATAGGGTTTATATAGAATCCAAGAACGCAATACTATACTATTATCTGCAATTTCATATGTATATGCTGACCCATTTATATGAGTCTATTTTAAAACTTATATAGTTGAATGGAATACCGATTTTACTACCAAATTCTTAGGCTCGGTAATTAAGATCATAACGCATATCACGAGGGACAATTTAAAAAACTACCATATTGTTAATTAAGTTTATTTAAAAAAAAATTACCGTCTAAAATAAATAATTTTTTGTAGTTAAAAATGTAAACTCTAAATTATAAATTCATACACATTATTTTAATTTTGTTTTGAAATTTTTTTGAGATAAAAAGACTAATAACATATTTTAAAAACAAAACCTTTATAAAATAGTAGTTTAAAACATTTTTTATTATGAACCCATCTTAGAAGTTTATACCAGAATTTTCAGATAAAAAATAATTACTAACATTGTCTAAAGTAGTCGAATGTTTCCTTTGATTTTTGTTTTGGTGATATACCGGATGGTGCAATATTTTATATAATTCACATGGTGAAAATAATTTCAGAAAGCTTAAACAATTGGATTACCAACAAAAATATTTAAACGGGGAATAAGACCAATGTATTGTGTTGGAATGTTGTGTGATGGGCACTAAGATTAATTTGATCGTTAATTTGTGTGCAGTAATTATCAATAACATATGTATTAGTATTTGGAACATAGCATAAATATTCATTAATTGTATTGATAAAATATAGAAATTATGAAAAAGAGATTAGCATTGGAAATTAGGGTTAAAAAGTGGGGTATAGTGCGCGTGAGCATTGAGGTGGTGGGGGACACGTCATTTTCCCTTGCCCCAATGTCACCACTCTCGACAACTCTCACCTTATTTCTACAATAAACTAGATTTATACCCACGCCATGCGTGGGAAAAAATATTCATAAAATATATTTTATTAGTAAATATAAATTAAATATTTATATAATTTTCTTTTATTTAAAATTAATTTTAATATTAGTTTTTGTATATACAAATTAAAAAAAGAAAAATAATTATTTTTATGAATATAATAGTATTTTTTGTTAGTTTAATAAAATATATTAATTCTCTAACCAAATTAATAACAATGATATATTTGTAATTATTCTAATAAGTTAAACTCATTTATATATTTATTTAAAATTTATTGTAATTATTTTGTTAATAACACGTCAAAATAAGGTTATTTTATTAAAATGTTTCTCAAATAATATATTAGGGATTACGGTAGTAATTAAATATATTTATATTTATTTGAAATTATTTATAAATTAACGTATAAAAAATTTGAAGAAATAAAAATTATTGTTTTTGCAAATATAATAGTATTTTTTGGTTAGTTGAATAAATTATATTTATTCTCTAACCAAATTAATATCAGTGGCATGTATTGTAATTATTCTAGTAAGTTAAATCTTTTTATATATTTAAGCTGAAACTCGCTGTGGTGTTGACACGTCAGCATGGTATTTTTGTTATTAACACGTCAGGGTAAGGTTAGTTTGTTAAAAAGTTTCTCAAATAATATATTAGGGATTATTCACATATTTCCATTTGTTAATAAGTTTCAAATAATTGATCTAATAATTAAGTACTTTGTTACGCTTAACATATCGGGGTTTATAATAAACTGCTTTTTGCTCAAAAATTAAATTCCCTCGGAATGGACATATTAATCGAATCGAAAATCTGAGACGAACTTGATCTGAAATATCCAAATTTGAACAGGTATATATATAAATTTTATTTGTTTAGTATTTTGAATTCGAATTTGGATTCGAATATATTCGAAATCCGAAATAGAACTGAATTTATTTTAAATATATATAAATTGAATATTTCACATCTTATTAATTAACTGACTCTAAATTTAAATTTTGTTATTTGTATATTTAATAAATCTAAATTAATAATTTTTTATTAATTAAAAAAATTTCATTTTATTCTTTTAAATGTTCATAAAATTTATTAATTTTCAAATATCTAAGATAAAAACGTTTTCAAATTTATCTGTTAATTTTAAAATTTTAAATAAAATATACTAATTAGAGTTTCTTATCTAATAATATATTTATATAAATATGGAATATTATGTGCATCACAAAGAGTTCTAATCTTTTGACAAAGTGAGTTTAAAAAAAATAATAACATGTTATTAGAAAATATGATATTGTTAAAAAAATTATAACATAACGATTAGTCAAATATAACATGACAATTTAAATATAAAGTTATTTTCAAATAATAGATTAAACAAATGTGAATGATAATTTTAAAAATAAATTTAGTTTCAAAAAAATAAATTAATCAAATATAATACGATAATTTTAAATATAAATTTAGTCAAATGTGACATGAAACATAAATTTATTTTCAAAAATAAAAAATCATATATATTAAATTAGGACTGAGTTTATATGAAATATTTGGATGAAATGTTTAATACCATGTATTTTTCAGTTTTAGAGTTTTATTTAAATTTTATGAATTTATAGTTCTTTCATGTAATTAATTTAATTTAACAAATTACTATGAATAATTTATATTTTTCAATATTGATTATTATTTTTACATGTAGATTAAGTTGTTCATATAAAGATGAACTTTATTTAAAAAAAATAATAATCAAAACCATACAAAAGTAATGGTTAATAAGGTTTAATATATAAAAAATCATATTATAATATATAATCGTACCAAATATAGTTTATTTTATAATTTGATTGTAAAATAAAAATATAAATATATGACAAATTGAAATATATAATTTCACTAGTTTTAAATACATAAAGAATAAATAAAATTTATACAAATATAGTAATGATTTAAATTTATAATATGTTATACTTGAGTATATTATCTAGTAACTATTAGACTTTAATAGGATATCAAGTTTCAAATATTGTCAATAATCCGAATACGAACTCAAAATCGAACCAAACCCAAATTTAGAGAGATCTTAACTGAACCCAAATTCGGAGAGATCTTAACCGAACCCAAATTCGGAGAGATCTAAACCTAATCCGACCTAAAAATTGATAAATATTTGAATGAATCTTACATATATGACCTTAAAAAATCAAAACCGAAAAACCTGAATCGAACCCGAAATCAGAAAGATCTAAATCAAATATAACCCGAAGATTTATAAATATCCGAATGAGTATAATACTTCTGACTCGAAAAACTCGAAAATCCAAAACACATGAACCGAACCCGAATGAATATCTGAACGTCCGGTCCTAAAAACATCGATTACCAACAACTTATTAATAATTAAGTATGAACTTCGGTCATCAGGTTGCTTTGCAAAAGCCCGTTGTCCGTACGTTGAAGTGAGCATTTTCTTTTCAGCCGGTTTTCAATTTTGACCGGTTTATTTTCAGTAAAAACGATTTCTCTATAACCAAAACGTATTGCATCACCTCAAATTTTGGAAATGAACTTTACTATGGATTTCTTTTTTCTCATCTTTCTTAGAAATTAACTTTACTATAGATTTCTTTGTTCTCATCTTTCTTATGTAAGACAATAACATTATATCTTAAAAGATTATTCGTTCTTGCCTTTTTATGGCTCCATTCACGGGAACAATGTAATGGGAAAGAGAAATCGTCATGCTGAGTTTTTCTTAAGATTACGAGGATCCTCAAAGTTTATGTGTTTCAATGTTGTTTTCAGTCTTAGTTCTTGTTTTTTTCTTAGTGGATAATGCTAATTAGCTGTCGTGCTTCTTCCTATCTAATTAACCTCAACATTATTCGGTTTGTTTTTCATGTGTGTTCTTTGGGGTTCAAGATCATTTCCCAATTCTCGTGAGTTTATGTTTTCCCATAAAACTCTCGGATGATTTTCTGTAAAACTTTCAGGTGTTTATTCGATTTATGTGTTCACTTGGCTGTTATAATAAAAACAAAATAGATGACAAAAATGTATATATAAACTGAATTTGCGTCTAACATATAAATGGTTAACGGTTAGACGGTTTCACATATATATAGAAAGATAATTTTTTTAAATAATTATTTTTTAAATTTTCGTTTTCAAATTTAACACCAATAGTTTAAATTTTCATATATAACATAAATTTAATATTAAAATATTTTAAAACTATAAAAATTTATAAAAAAATTCAAATCTAAAATTTTAATTTTATTTAGGGTAAATAATTTTTTTATATTATAGTTTTTTTTTAAAATATTAATTTTAAAAGGTTAGATTTATATTTTAAGATATTTTTATATAAAACTCAGTTAGATCAAAAATAAAGGAGTGATTTTGAAATTAAATAATTAGAAAATTAAGATAAATTACAAATTCCCTATTTTTAATTGCGATAATACTTTATTTACTTAATTAAAAGAATAACAACGGTTGCGATACGGAGAAACTTGAAAGGAGTCAGACATTTAATCAAAAGTACAACGGAAAACAATTTGATCAGCTCAGCATTCTCTTTTATGAAAAGACTTTGCATCTGATTTGCTGTTACGGATTTGCCAACTTGTGAAATGAAAGAATCTTTGTTAAAAAAAACAGAATAATATCCTAAAAATATCATATTTTAAAAATTTTTTGTTTCAAATTTAATATTTTAAAATTAAAATTTTTAAAATAACATAAATAATTTCATAAAAATACTTATTTATTCTATATAAATTATATATAAATTTAAAATATTATATTTATTTTTATTTTTTCTAATTTAATATTTATTTTTTTCTATTAAACTGAAATTTTTTATATATATTTTAATCTAAAATTTGTGTAATTATTATAAATTTAAACTAATAATGTTACTTTGCATCAAAAACTTAAAAACATATTATTTTAAAAAATTACCCAAAAATATAGCTAAAATTAGTAGTTAAGCTTTCCCATAAAAACAACAATTTATAATAAATGTGATATTTATCAATTCTAGAGAATTTTTTTTCATTAGAATGAATAAGTGAGCTAGTGGTTACATCACTTCTACATTTATCCCAAAGATGTAGAGTTCAACTCTACCATCATTCGTATAATAGTGTTAAATTTTCGTATAAAGATATTGAGTTATTAGGATATGAAAGTGTTAATTTTTAGATATCTAAAATTATATATATAATATACTAATTACACGATTAAAGTTTAAAAAAATTAGTTCAAAAACTAACTATAGCCAGATCATCTACATTTTCAGCATGTTATATTTACGTGTATAACGTGATACTGAAACATATAGTATCATGACAACAAAACTGCCAAAATACTATGATATTTTGTGACCACATACGTAGTCATAAAATTTGCGATCACATTTGTCACGATTTTGCGACCAATTTACGACTACGAAGATGTAATCGCAAAGTGGTCACAAAAATGTGACTAAAACTTGTAGTCGCATATTGTACGTAACTATTTAGAGACTGAATTGCGAGTGCTTTGCGATTAGGGTATGCATTGCGACTGATTAGCGACTACATATGGAAAAACTACATGTTAGTCGCATATTGGTCGCTAAAAATGCGACCAATTTGCGACTACATTTGGAGTGGCTCTTCAGTCACAAAGTGGTGGCAAAGTGCCAACATAAAAACATGTGCGTGTTAGATATACCGACATTTAAGCGACTACACTATAGTAGTCGCAAAGTAGTGGCAAAGCAGTGGCAAAGTAGTGGCAAAATGTTGTATATATATGTCTCATCCCATTCTTTCATTTTTACAATCGAAGGGAAAAAAACTTCAAACATGTGGGGAAATTATAATAATTCGAAAGATTGGATGTACAAAAGGATTGATAATCAAACAAAAAACATATCGGCGGAATTTGCACAAGGCATGGAGCAGTTTATGAATTTTGCAAGTAGTCGACCAATAGCTCAAAGTAGCGGAAGTAAGTTTTTTTTCCTTGTATTAATTGCAAAAACGATAAATTTATTTCAGGACAGAAAATATGGAGTCATCTATATATTCGAGGATTTATGCCAAATTATTATATTTGGTATAAACATGGAGAAGGGCTGAATGTTCAGTTAGGGATGAGTAGTCGGAGTGATGTCCAAAGAAATCAGGGAGGTACGCGTGGTAGTACTAGTGATAAAATAGTTAGTACATCCGGTAATAGATATGTTGAAATGGTGACAGATACATTTTGTGAGACAACGACTGATGATCAGTACTATAATCAGAACGAAGAAGAATATAATAATGAAAAAGAACGACCTAATGAAGAAACACAAAAATTTCACAACATGTTAGAAGCTGTGAAAAATCCATTGTATGATGGTTGTCATGAAGGACACTCACATTTATCTTTAGCTGCTCGGTTCATGAACGTTAATTCTAATTTTAATCTATCAGAAAAATGCATGGATTCTTGAGCGGAGCTGTTTACAAAATATTTACCCAAGGAGAATCAGACAACTGGTTCATATTATGAAACCAAAAAATTGATGTGAAATTTAGGCCTCCCTTTTTATACAATTGATGCGTGTGTGTTTACAATTGTATGATCTTCTGGAAAGAAGATGAGAAATAGAAAAATACAAATTTTGCGATTCCCTCCGATATAAGCCAAGCGAGGATAGTACGAGAATATCTTTCAATCGTATGTGGTATTTACTTATAGGCGATAGACTTAAAATAATATATCAAATCGAAAAAACCGCAGATGCAATGAGGTGGCACGCAGAACATGAACATGGATAAATGAGTCATCCATCTAATGTTGTAAAGTGGAAAAATTTTCAATATCTACATCCTAGATTTGCTGCTGAATCTCGAAACGTTTATCTTGGCTTATGTACTGATGGGTTCAATCCATTTGGGATGTCTCGTAATCATTCATTATGGCTGGTGATTATCACTACATATAACTTGCCACTGAAAATGTGTATGAAGAAAGAGTACTTGTTTCTAACAATTCTAAATTCGGGGCCAAATCATCCGCGTGTTCGTATAGATATATTCCTCCGACCTTTGATTGATGAGTTGAAAGAATTTTGGTCTATGAGAGTTGATGCATACAATGTATCGTTGAATCAAAATTTCAATCTAAAAACCGTGTTACTATGGACGATAAACGATTTTTCCACTTATGAAATGTTATCAGGATGGACAACGCATGGTAGAAAAACATGTTGCTTTGATTATTACAAAAAGTTTCTTCATAAATATCACCAGTTACGGAAATATAAAACAAATTTTTTAAAGTGAAAACATATCTAAATATATTTAACAAAATAAAATATGACCCGATGCAAATGCACTCGTGCACATATATAGAATGATCCTGTTTAGTTTGAGTTGGTGTTGTGTTGACATGAGTTTTACTAACACCTAAGGACAACGATAAAACATTTTTCTTTTACATACAAAGCTACAAGCTCTAATTTAGACCATAGAAAAAATATTAGAACATTAAGAAATAAACATCTCTTTTGCAATCATTCTAGAGGTAGTGAAAATGACGACAAATCCAATATATTAGTTTACATTCTCGACTAAGATATAAAGTTGGGTTCTTAATTAGGTCTAGAGGTCTAATTTAGTTTCGTTTTCCTTTATTATCTTTCTCATGTTAAAAACATATTGTTTAACACATAATATAGTTTCTGCTTTTGTAATTTTTTGGTTTTCCAAACTCTCTCTGTCACATGTAAAAATATTCGAGAGAGTTTTTAAAGTAACGAAATATTAGAGAGGGAGTAGAAAGATTTTTAGACATTTTAGTCAAAAACTATCACAAAGATTCAAAATTCCTAATTTTGTAAATACATTTTGGTAAAATTTCGCACTATAAAAATTTCTTATAAATAAAAGACTAACTTAACAACAACAAAATAAGTGAAAGTGAATTGTGATTTTTATTTCATTAAATATTAAAATGTAAAATGTTTCATTGTACAATCATTCAAAAAAAAAATATTTCAATCATCTGAAGCGTTAATCCATTTAATATTAACTAGATAATTTTTTTACACCTTGTATGGTATAACATATTATAAATTTCGATAATTGGTACATTTGATTAAAATTTTATATTTATTATATTATATATTTACTATATATAAAAATTTATTCATGTTTTATTTATTTAAAATTATTAAAATTATATTTTTAAATTTGTAATATATTTACGTTTTTTAACATATATTTAAACTATATTTTGGTACAACTGTATATTAAAAATTATGAACTTATATATAATATAACTTTTTAACTAATAGTTTTGTATTTTTGGCTATTTTTTGTAAAATTAAGTTTTATTTTTAAATAATAATTTCTTAAATGACCAATTATATAATTGGATGTTGATTAAAGTATGAACAATTCAATAGACATGTAAAAATAATAACCATGATTGAAAAATACAAATTATTCATTGTAATTTATCAAACCAAATTACTTATTTAAAACAACTATAAATAAATAAAACCTAAATAAAACCATAAAACAGAAAACATACATGTTATTAAACATTTTTTCTCAACTTACTTCTAATTTAATATATATGAATTACTTTATTTTTTCGAAAAAAATTATGTTTAAAATTATCATGTTACAATTGACTAAATGTCATCTTATAATTTTTTAATCGTGTCCTAGTTTTTACTGATATGTAAATATTTTTTTCTAAATTCACTTTTAGTTATATATATATGATTTAATTAATTTTTAAAAATAAATTTATTTTTAAAATTGTCATATCATAAGTTTTTTAATCATATCATCTTTTGTAATAATATATCATCATTTTTTTTAAAAATTCGTTTCTCTTTTTAATATTAAGAGGATTGAGAAATGTGCAATTAGTAAAATCCGTTTCTCTTTTTCATTAGTTTCAATTTTTATATCAATTTTCTTATTAATTTCAAATTTTATATGTTAATTTCTTATTAATTTCAATTTATTTGTTTTTTTTGCCTTCAAATTATTTTATTAAATGGAAATATCATCGTTTACAACTGACATTAAAAATAAAGGGCAAGAATCATATAATTTCCAATCAACGGAGTATGATATTGAAGAAGTTGCCAAAAGATCAGCAGCACAGTTTCCTGATCGCGGTTGGTAGCAAAATTGAATTTGTGAGAAGAGGTTCTTCCAAAGTTGAATAGCAGAAATATAATGCCGAAGGTGCATGTTTATTCCTTGACTCTTGAGAATATTGTTAAGATTTAAGTTATCTCCTTCAAAAATGACATGGCGAAAACCCAAAGACCACGTGGATTGGATAGCCCAAATTAACGCAGTCATTTCAGCTTCAATGATTGTACTTCACCCCTGAAATTTTCCACACCCCGCATATAGACATTTCCCATTCTGGTCTCTTATAATCCAACCCATTCCTGAAGCTTGTGGTCCAATACGATGTGCGACATCATAATTACATTTAATCCAATTTTGAGGTGGTACCTTCCATGCATGAGAAACTATGTGTTGTTGTTTTTGTCCCATTGCGGTTTGTTGTACACGTTGTCCCCATTTTGTTTGTTGTAAATGATTTACCCATTCTGTAGAATCATCTTGAGCTCGTTGTATCAGTATATCAAGAGTAATGTCCATTTTCCTGAAAATTAACTCATTCCTAGCTTTCCATAACCTCCACAGTATGAAAAACGGTAGATACTTAGTATTTGACTCCGAATCGCATTGTCGGTAACTTGCAAGAAAATATCTGATGTTGTCGTAGATATTGGAGGTAGTACCGCAGATGGTAGTGGTTAAGATTCCAATCTTCCTCCATATCATTTGTGCAAATGTGCAAAGGAAGAAAACATGTGATTCATCTTCATCAAAATCACAACACCGAGTGCATGACTTTTCCAAAATGATGTGTCTTCTATATAGATGTGTTTTGAGTGGTAGTCCCTTTGATAACAGACACCATAAAAAATGTCGAATTTTTGGCGGTAATTCAATGGACCATATATCTTTTGCAAGATCTTGATGATGTGCTAGTGGAGGATGAGAAACCTCTGATGGATCAATCACCGAATATGTATTTTCTAATTCCACTGCTTGTCGATACCCAGATTTTATTGAATAAGCACCATTATTCGTAAAACGCCATAACCAATCATCCTGGACCGGTGTAGGAGGAATATATATTTTGTGAATAAGCTGATGATCCTCTCTTTGGATTAGGTCATTAATCATATCTGTGTTCCACTGTCGAGTGTCCTGATCAATGAGTATTTCTACCGGTAGTAACGGATTAGTATATGGCAATATCTTAGGAGGACGTGATGGATAAATAGGTAACCAGTTGGAGCTTCCTATCTCTGTAGAGGCTCCATTCCCAATGGTGCGTTGTAGACCTGATTTTAATAGCATTCGACCATGAAGTAAAGATTGCCAGCCATAAGATGAACAAGATCCAGAAGATGCAGAGAGGAAATTCCCTTTTTTAAAATAGCGGTCCTTCAGAATTCTAGACAACATACATGTTGGTCTTTGTAGAATTTTCCAGCATTGATTAGCTAGCAGAGCCTGATTGAATTTCTCAAAATCTCGGAATCCCAATCCTCCTACTATTTTCGGTTTGGTAATCTTTTTCCACGAAACCCATGCCGTTTTGCGTTTGACATCAGATGATCCCCACCAAAACTGTGATAATAGTCTGTCCAAATTCTTGCAGATATCTTTGGGGAGTTTGAAAACATTCATGAAGTAAACCGGTAATGCGAAGCCCACAGCTTTAATCAAAACCTCCTTTCCAGCATGAGATAAGAATTTTGTGTGCCAACCTGAGATGCGTGATTTTACTCTATCCAAAGTATACCTGAACATTTGTCTCCGATTGCGGTGAAATTGCTCTGGTAATCCCAGATATTTTCCACCACCACCAAGGTTATGAATACCCAGCAAAGCATGCATATCTGTTCTTGTTCGTTGATATACGTTCTTCCCAAAAATAATAGAAGATTTTTCATAGTTAATTACCTCACCAGATACCTTCCCATAATCTTCAAAATTTTGTTTTAGACAAGTCACATTTTGTCTATCTGTTTTGATGAAAAATAGTGAGTCATCTGCAAAAAGTAGATGTGATATCGGTGGGCCTCCTCGGGATATACGTAGTGGTTGTATAGATTTATTCCGTACGGCATGATGTAGCATTAAGCTTAATACATCCGCACAAAGAATAAATAAGTAAGGGGATAGTGGATCCCCTTGCCTTAATCCCCTGGAAGATTGAAAATTTCCAAAAGGACTCCCATTTATTAGAACTGAGAAAGATGTAGTTGTAATGCACTGCATAATCCATTCTGTCCACTTAACTGAAAAACCTTTCTTTAGAAGTATTGACTCCAAGAATTTCCATTCGATGCGATCATATGCCTTACTCATATCTATTTTTACTGCCATAAATGAAGTTGCACATGTCTTCTGAGTTTTTAAGGCATGCAGCGCTTCATGTGCAATAAGAACATTATCTTTAATTAGTCTGCCCAGTATGAAAGCCGCTTGATTTTCTGAAATGACATCTGGTAGAACATTTTTGAGTCGAACAGCCAATATTTTCGAGATGACTTTATATACCACATTACAAAGTGATATCGGTCTGAACTCTTCCATTGTTGTAGGCGTATCATTCTTAGGAATGAGACAGATATTAGTATGATTAATTCCAGGAGTCATACAGTTTGTAGTGAAAAAACGATTTACTTCCTCATAAACCGCTTTACCAACTATGTCCCAATGTTGTTGAAAGAAAGATCCTGAGAAACCATCAGGCCTTGGAGCTTTATCAGAGCCTATCGAAAAAACTGCTTCTTTGACTTCAGCTTGAGAAACATCTTGTGTTAATTTATGATTCATATCTAGTGAGACAACAGGTGGCACTTGCGAGAGAACATACTCCATATTTCCCACATTGGTTGTCTGAAAGATTCCTGAGAAATACTTTACTGCTTGATTTGCTATGGCGGTATTTCCAAAAATTTCAAGTCCATTCTCATCTCTTACTAACACAATGGTATTTCTGGACCGTCGATTTTTTGTTGTAGCATGGAAGAATTTTGTATTCCTGTCACCTTCATTTAACCATTGATTTCTGCTTTTCAGCTTCCAAAACTTTTCTTCATCTAAATACGCCTTCTCGAGTTCTTTTTTCAGAAAGCCAATATTACCTGAATCCACTGCATCACCACTCTTAACTGCATTAATGGTTCTACTTATGTCTCGAATTCGTGTAGCTGAGTTTGAAGAGGATTTCCTTTTCCATAATGATATTTGTTTTCGACAACACCTGAGTCGAGAAAGTAGACATGGTTCTGACGCGGTTGGAAAATGATTCCAAGTGTTCTTAATTATATTTGTGAATCCGTTCTGCTCTGCCCACCGAGGATCATAACGGAATAACCGATTCCCAGACTCTGAATGTCTTTTAATACAAATAATTCCAGGCCGGTGATCTGAATCTATCATATCAAGGTATTCTACATAAGAAGCAGGGTATATAGCTTTCCATTCATCGTTTGCCAATGCTCTATCTAACCAACACTGAACAATCTGGTTGTTTCTTTTACCCGACCAAATCATATTATTTCCCCGAAATTGTAAATCAGCCAATGAACACATGGAAACCATTTGCTGAAAATCAAGATAGGTCCAAGGTGCTCTGGTAGCACCACCAATTTTTTCATGTGGGTGTAAGATTTCGTTAAAATCACCGCACATAATCCATAGACATCTTCGATGATTAGCAATTCGTTGAAATCTTTCCCAAAGATTTGAACGATATTGACGAATAGGGTGACCATAAACACACGACAAATAGAAGTCATGATCTTTATTACTTAGCTTACAGTCAATGAGTCTTTCATCAGAACTGAGAACAGATAAATTTACAGACTTGTTCCATAGTAATGCTAAACCACCGCCAGTTCCTTTTGGGGGGATACATAATACTTTTTCATAATTTAATAAAGCAGCCACATCATGCACAACATCATTCCTGTTCTTTGTCTCGATCAAGAAGAGTATATCCGGGGAATAAGTCTTCTTTATTCCCTTAAGGCGTCGAATGGCCAAAGACCCTCCTAAACCCCGGCAATTCCAAAATGTTATATTCATTCCGTCTCTGGTGGGTTATGGCCCACCACACCATCACCTATAGAACTCACAATGTGACCAATAAAATTTTTTGCCAAAATTTGGTTATAAATGTTGGTATAAAGTGGTTCAAATTTAAATCCAATAATTGGTAATTCCTTAAACTAACCATAAGTATATTTTGGTTTAAATAACCAAAGATCACCAACCCAGTTTTTTATTTTCAACCGAACATTAATCAAATCGGTTAAGTGGTCAATTATTATTTCGTTAACCGGGCCGGTTTTGGTTATCTGAACTAAATCGATATTTGCCCTAAAACCAGATCTAAATTCCGACTGACCTGGATGGCTGGAGAGGATGACCGGAGATTCTGGTTTATGTCGTTTGGGCGAGGTTTCCGAGTGGGTCGCACCGGAATCTGGAAAACCCCTCTTCGATTTCCGGGGATTTGTTGTCGAGATTCGATGGTGTTTTGATTCCGGCAGTGCATCGACAAGGGAGGAATTCGGGGGCATCTCGGGATTCGGCAATAGAGGAGTTAAGTCAGGCGCCGGAAAACCAGGAGGAGGGGCATCATCGTCTGCCGAATCGTCGTCTCCAGGCGGATTGTCGTCGGCTATTGTCGGACTTGGGAGAGAAGGGCAATCCGCCATGTCATGGGACAAGATTCCACATTTACAACAGAAATTCCGTAGCTTTTCATAACGGAATTTCAGTGGAACTTCAATGTCGTTAAATCGGAAAAATCGCCGAAACAAGAAGGGTTGTTCGATGTTCATTAACACACGAACCCGAACAAATTCCACACGGTGGGATGTTTCGGAGTTGAAATCCGATTCCAGAAGTGAACCCAACGTGCCTCCGATGTGCATTACCATCTGATATGTAAGGAATTGGATTGGTATACCACGGATTTGGACCCAAAACGGTATGAACTTGAGATCATTGTCCGAAATTTCCGGCGACCATTTTTGTAAGACGCACATCCACTCGTTAAACGACCATGGACCATGGCGTAACACCGAGATGAGCGCCTCCTCAGACTGAAACAGGAATTGGGCCCTGTTACCTTCAATGATTCTGGAAACCAGAATTTCACCGGCGCACCACAATCTGGGCAGAGAAGTCATCATCGCCCTAAGGTTCTGTTTTTTTGGATTAACGGGTTTCCCAATTAGAGAAAATCGGGTCTCCGATGCGGCTTGAGTACACAGTTCCGGCGGAAGAAGTACAGGCGGTTCATTGATACCAAGATCGAGGTCTTGTAGTTTTTTATTCAGAAAATCCGACATGATTGAAAACAGGGGAAAGAATGAAATTTTAGAGGAGAAGAGAAACTCGATCTTAAATAAGGATCGAGATACGAAACCGTCGCAGAAAGCGACGACAGGAACACTTCAGAAGAAGAGAAATCAAACTTGCCGATGGTAACCGTCGGCAAAGACAACGCCGGAATAATCGGCAGAAAAATCGCAGAGAAAGTTGAGAGAGAAAACTCCCATTGATAATTACGTTGGTAATTTCAATTTATTTGTTAGATATCAGTAATATTACACGCAACCACATTTATTATGTTTGTTTTGTAGTGCTTATATTGGTGTTACAATTCCAAGCCTTAATTTACGTAAATGTGAATATGATTTGACAGAAATCAAACCACTGGAAAGGAAATATGTCAACTCGTCGATTTTTGTCAATTTGTTACCAAAAGTGGAAAAAAAATCTCTTAACATTTAAACAAAAAAGTGGAAAAAAACAAATTCGTATTATCAAACTTTTTGAAAGACAATTACGTAGTATCAAATGTCAGCGTAAATCAAATATGAATGACGTCATTTGTGTCTGAAAATTTTGAAATTTGGTTTCAGACAACAAAGTTATCACTTTATTTTTTAAGTTTTGTATGTTTATTACAAATGTTAAACTTTATCACAGAAACCAAATAATTAAGCTTATCAATCAATTAACCTTTTAGCAGACAAAATTGTTAACACGATCCAAGACCTTGTTTGTTTGTAATCAAATAGTTGACAAATCATAAAGAATCTTTTACATTACATGAAACGACATGAGATGATTTTGCTTAGGACAAAGAAGTCTTTATCTATCATATGTCTATCGGTTCACCAGTCTCTTCACAATCTCTTTCTTTGTCTTGTTTCAATATGGGACCCTTGACTTTGTTTACTGTGTCTAAATCAATCATCAGGAGAACCCCAAATATAAAGTTATTGTTTCAGATTCCGATACGAAGCCAAAACACTATACTTTCTACTTGTATCCAAAGTTTCACCCTTTGATGTAGTTTAATAACCTGCAAAATTCAAATGATTGTCGTGCTACTACCATATCCTGGATCTCAGATGGTGATAAACAATCTGAGTTCGAGTCAAAGAACTACTAGATGGTTAAAAACTTTCACATAATTATATGAAAAACTTGAACTTTACCTAATAAGGTAATACATGATCAAGAACAAGAGCACAAAATACGCTACAAGTTTGCAACTTCTTCGATTAGATTTCTTCTCAAAGACCTGTCATGTTGAAATATAAGTTTGATAGCGGAACACAAAAGAGTTGATCCATAGCAGATTTAAGAATAGTGAGCACTACTGTAGTATGGAATCTATTTCACATACCAACTTGAAACGGTTGATCGTTCCTGACATTATTCCCCTAGCTGAGTCCATTCTGTTCCCCTAGACATACGGCAACAAATAGCTTAGAAGAAAACAATGTGACAGAGATTTACAGAGCGAAACATATGGAATCAAACTTCAGCGTACCACTTTGTCAAGCAAGCGGTTATGACTCTCAACTTCCTCATGTATGTCTCCGGTCACCTGATAAGATATAATTAACAACTTACATCGCAGAGAAGGGTCTTTTGCAAACATGATATCACAGATTCGAGAAGAGACTAACATAAAAAAATGATCAGAAAGGCATTATTTTTATGACTAGAATCATAGGTCAGGATTCAATTAGGGTCTAGACTTAGCAATGCTCAAGGGAGATGTTCTCAATACAAAGCTAAATTCAAGAAAATTCTCTCACAATCAATTCAGATCAGTGCCCCCATTGTACCACCATCAGCAAATTCACAATCAAGATTACAGAGTTGAAAACATGTCTAAATCTTAATATTATCTGCTTGTAATATATAATGTTTGATTCGTGGTTTCAGAGATGTAAGTACATACTCTCTTCAGAAAAGAAACTCTGTCCTGCAGATTTTCCAGAGCTTCATCATTGTCACGTTCGCTGATATCATGAGAATAAGAAGAGGAAGCCCTCAAGCGACCTTCCTCAAGTCCATCAAGGCCATCGAAGAGAGACGTTCTTGACGCACGATTCTCCCTGAAAATTAGAATCATTGATTCTTTAATCAGATCCCTTTTTCCTATAATTATAGTTGAAGACACTCCAATCAATCTCGACAAACTTTAATTCGTACTCTGAATCGGGAATTCAAAAAAAAAGAAAACACCAGAAGAGTGTCGGTGATGCAAAACTAAAATTTCAGAAAGAAAGAATCTGAAGATTCTGAACAGATCTGTATCAAATTCGATCGAACACGCACGAGAATGATTAAACATTGCAGTGAACATGTGCGACAAATAACGGCTGGATCTGATGCAGAGAAAGGAATCATAGATTAAAAAACCTTCGATAGTTCATATCTCGCACCATCATTTGTTTGTTCTTCGCTTCCACTCTCCAATCAAGAACTCTCCAACACAGAGAAATCAGAGCGTTGGGAACGATTTTCGATTTTGATTCAGTTCTAGAAACACAGGGTTTCGAGTTTGTTTCCCGAGAGAACGTTACGGGTGAGAAAAAAAAACTGAACCGGAAAATCGCCAAACCAAACATTTAGTATAATGTTATGGTTTGATTATGGTCTAATCTAAAATCCATTTGGTTATCACTTTTAACAAGTTTTCTAAAAAACCGTAAAACAAAATAGTTTTTATAGTTTTTGAATCATTTGATAAAAAAATTTATATTTAGTTTAATATAAATTTTTCATGTTTTTAGCATCAATTGTCTTGTTTTATTGAATTTATATTTATATTCTATAAATGTTTATTAAAAATATGATGTGTTATTATTTTAATTTGTGGTTTTATCATTTCCAAATTAATTATATCAGTAGTAAATAATGAACATACATAAATATTATCAATAATAAAGGTGATCGATGTTGTAGCTTTGAAAAATCAAAAATTCATACGTTTTTCCTCTTGCTTTATGCTCAAATGATTTGGCGAAGATTAGATATTCAAACTTCTATTTTGTGTGATCAGCGGAGTAATATCTACAATAATCTACGATATTTAATCTCAAGTTACAAGACATTCGACCGTGAATCTCCTCAAAAGTATATGCCCTTTTATATTATTTGACATCTTTGGAAAAGTAGGAATGACTTTATTTTTATATTTAATAATAAAGTCATTCAAATGGATACTTTATTGTTTAAGTGTTATGAATCTGTTGATGAATGGATTACCCAAGCGAGGAAGGTGGATCAATTACCTTCCATGAACGATGCAATTCAGAAAACTAAATGGAAAACTTCTCCACAATTTTGGATGAAATACAATTACGACGCTACTCACAAAGCAAGTACATTTTATTCGGGTATGTGTTGGATTATCCGTAATGCTGATGGAAACGTATTACAAGCTGGTATGAGAAAATTTCAAGGTCTACACGCAGTTGTAGATGCGAAATTTTCAGCATTGATTTGGGCCTAACAAATTACATATTCTTTTGGTTTTCGCTATATTATATTTGAAGGTGATAATCTTCTACTAAACAACTTCATCAACCGACAGTCTAACACTTTGCGTTTCAAGATCTATACGGATACTATTCACCAATGGATTTCAATGTTCGAAGCGGTCAAATTTATCTATCAACCCAGATCGTATAATCAGACAGCATATATTTTAGCCAATAAAGCTATTTCATCATACACTAATTGGCAACTTTATAATTTTGTTCCTAATTTTCTAAGAAACATTGTAAACAATAATTTTTTTGGGTAATAAAAGTATCATTGAAAGAAAAAAAAATTATATTATCAATAGATTCAATGTTATTATTTTTGAAAAATATAATATATATGTTTAATTCTAACAAATATTGAATCATAATGCTTGCTAAATTTTACAAAGCTATTATACTATACCCTGTTAGGACCTATGCTTTTCCATATTAGATTTTGACTTTTAATGTAGTTAATCATTTTTGAACTTCATAAATTATATAAATTTTATAAATTTTTATAATTACATAAATTATGTTTATTTTGTAAACTATACAAATTATATAAATTTTGTAATTATATAAATTATATAAATTTTGCAATTATAAAATTTTTGTTATCTGTTAGTGTTTACACGTTAAACCGCATTAAACTGAAGTCATAACCAATAGATTTAACCACAGAGCAACTAGATTAAAACGACCCATTACATTAGATTACAAATCGATTAGAAAAAATTGAAATCGTATGAAAAATTATTTTGAAAATAAATCGACTTTAGAGTTTGTTTCGAGAGAGATCGTAGCTCGAATGAAAGCACAAGCGGCAAGGATATATGTCAAGGTCACAATCGAAAGTTTAAGAATCGGTCAAAATCATAAATGAAGTCGAAGTCGAAATTGCACTAGAAAAATTATCACAGTTGAAATCAAATAGAATTAATTATGCGACGATAAAGATTTAAATCGATTAAACATAGAAAATATGTAAGTCGTGAGTTTTCGGTTTGGATTGATTTCGAAAATAAAACTAAATTTTCAAACTAAAATCAGATTTAATAGCGATTGAATGTATAAACGTTAACATAATTTGTATAATAAGTCAAAATTTATGAAATTTATATAGTTTAATCATAAAAGAAAATAAACTCAATTTTTTTAATAAAATTTATACCGGTCAAGGCCACGTTGAGTAAAAAACCCCGAACATAAACCCTAATCATCTCGTTTTTTTTCTAACGCCTCCTTACACCTCTTTTACTCGAAGGTTAGTCCCTATCACCCCTCGATCATTCATGTCTTCGTAATTTCTCGATTCAATTACAATTGTAGGAAGATTTTGTTCTCCGATTGTGGATGCTACTGATTCTTGTTGTTTCAATGGCGTTTGTTATGTAACAAGCTTTTGGAAAGACATGGGAAAAGCTTCTCGGGATAAAAGGGTATGCCTTTGTATGTAATTTATTAGATTCTTAGAGAATAGAAGTAAATTTTGTGCAATTAACGAGTTGTTTTGTAGGATATCTACTATCGAAAAGCTAAAGAAGAAGGATGGCGTGCGAGAAGTGCGTTTAAGCTTCTTCAAATTGACGAGGAATTCAACATTTTTGAAGGTTAGCTCTAAAATCCATAATATTACCAGGCCAGTGAATTGTCTTACATGACACCTCAACTGATAGACTCCAAATTATATTAGTCAAAAACTAATAATTGAATGAATGCAACACTTTTAAACATTTGCAGCTGAACAGTATGATATAATATAAAATGTAAAGGTTTCCTGATTTGTCTTTTTGATATTATGCAGGGGTTAAGAGAGTTGTGGATTTATGTGCTGCACCTGGTAGCTGGAGCCAGGTATAGTGATCTACTGATCTTTTGTTGACTGACTCAATTAACTACACATGTGTATGTGAATGTTGGCATATATAAGAAAGAAGAATTGTTCAGAAAGTCTAAAGCTTAAATTAGAGCTATTCGTTAGATTTCCAGGGTATATTTATCACTGCTCTGATCTTTTGCATATGATTGTCGTTGAGTTGGAATCCCAGTTAGCTACCTTAAACTTCGTTTGATTAGTGTAGTATAGGCAGTTAAAAACAGGTGAACAGGATGTGATAGGTATCAGGAAATCGAATATTCGAAGTAGGAGAGTAGTGGATGATGCTTTGTTTGGTTGTTCTTAGTTCATTCTTCATTGTCTGTTCCGCAATTCACAGTTGGTCAAATAAAGGAATATATGTTTTGAATCTTATTATTGCACACCTCATTGTAGGTTTTGAGCCGTCAATTGTATCTTCCTGCAAAATACTCAGCTGAATCAAAGTAAGATTCATATTGTCTAAAGTAGTCACATAATTATCGTTCTTCTTCAATTGTTTAACTGTGCTTGTTTAATAATTAACACTAGTTGAGAAAGTCAAACTGATCTACTACTGTTGAATCATTGTTCAGAGAAGAAGATCTTCCTCTTATAGTGGCCATAGATTTGCAGCCTATGGCTCCAATTGAAGGTGTCATCCAAGTTCAAGGGGACATAACTAATGCTCGTACTGCTGAAGTGGTAACAAGATTTTCGACTCTTATCGCTTAAATTTATCCGCTCTTTATTCCTCATCTTCTTATGCATGGATTTTGTTTTTATTTTAATGTACCTATTTTTTTTTTTTTTTCAAGGTTATTAGACACTTTGATGGTTGCAAGGCTGACCTGGTTGTTTGTGATGGTGCTCCAGATGGTAAAACAGTAGTTAAGTCCTTTTCACTGTTCAATTTTTACCACTTGATAAAATAATGCCTAAAATTTGATTCGCAGTTACCGGTTTGCATGACATGGATGAATTTGTCCAGTCCCAGCTCATACTAGCGGTAAGTTTGGTTTCTGTCTACAAGAGTTGGTAGTCATGTTTGAACAAAAATATTAGCACTAACCAGAAGCATGTGTTTCATGGTTGATAAAAACAAATCTGCCTTTTTCCATTAGGGTTTAACGATTGTAACCCATATTCTTAAACAAGGTGGTAAATTTATTGCGAAGATATTCCGCGGAAAGGATACAAGTCTTTTGTACTGTCAGGTATGTTTTAGACATTGTCCCAATTAATCTGACTGACTTTTGCTGTTACTGATATCTGTTATTTGCTTTTATGTAGCTGAAGTTGTTTTTCCCAATTGTAACTTTTGCGAAACCTAAAAGCAGCCGCAATTCTAGTATAGGTAAAAGAGTAAAACTTTCACATGTACATATATGATTTGCATACACTTTTAAGGTTAATCATCATCAAAGAAAGTGGCATTTTTAGAGATTCTGATTGCATTTCTCCATTTTGTTTTTATAGAAGCATTTGCAGTCTGCGAAAATTACTCCCCGCCTGAAGGATTTAACCCGAAAGATTTGCATCGTCTCTTGGAGAAAGTTGGTAGCCCTTCAGGTGGAAGCGATTTAGGTAAAAGAATATCTTTTACTTTCACTTTCAAAATCAGAAGCTCTTCAAGTTGGACACAACTAATTTGTGCATTGTTGAATATTACACTTTCTGAACCTAACTCTCACCTAAAATCCTCTCTCTTTATGTGAATTTAATCTTGTGGCCAAGACAAGGAAATCTATTGTACTGTTACGTAAGATTTGTTCTTGAGAATTTCTATTTTATTTCTTTTTGTAGATTGCAGTAGTGGTTGGCTCGAAGGACCCAACAAAGTTTATATTCCATTCTTGGCATGTGGTGACTTAACCGGTTATGACTCAGACCGGTCTTACCCACTCCCAAAAGAAGCAGATGGATCGTCATACCAGAGCTTGGACCCGGTTCAGCCTCCGATTGCACCTCCTTATAAACGAGCTCTTGAACTCAAGAAAGCTTCGGCACAAAGCTTCAACTCCTAAGGTAATACGAACAAAGAAAAAGTAAAATAATTGTTTTAATTAAATGCCAATCATCAAGTTTCCATGAACTATAGAAGTTGACCTTACGAAAGTGTTACTTATTTTAATCATTTTTTTCGTTAAAAAACATTTCTCGTCTCTCATCTAAAAGAAAATTGCCGCACCTACTAAGAAGTAGTGATCTTGGCCGTTAAACTCAGCATCCCTCACAGTTGTCAACTCTGTTCAAAAATCGGAGTTTAGCCGTCTAGGCGTCCAGATGTTACACTATTCTATTCAACCATGGTGATTTTATTCAAATCGGTCACATAAATCGTTTTAGACGGACGGTTAAACAGTTGTTTAATTTAATAATCATAACACATTGAATCTTTAAATTAGTTTTAGTGTTTTATATAATTTTAAATGTAAAATTGTATTATATTTATAAATAATTATAAATTATCATATATATAAAATAATAAATAGAATTTTGCGTAATCACTAAATAATCTCCAAAAATTTTGTTAGGCGCTAGATCTATTTTCACCGCCCGCTTATTCGAACATGGACGAATAATCCTGACCGTTGCATTTCGTCAAATTTAAATCCTTGCAAAAAAATCCACGTCAAATTTGAGGGTAAGTTCGAGTTCGGAGATTCGTACATTCTGGCCCATGGGCCTTCTACTAACGAAATAAATTGCAATAATACTAAGCCCACTTGAGTTGTTTGACATGGTAATATTATCGGAAATTTTATGTAATATCAGCAGAAATATAAAGACTTGTTTTGTTAAATTACATACTGTTTTAGATAAGATGTCTCTCCCTTTCTCTCTCATTATTTAACATCACACATTCACACTGTCACGCAGTTCAATTTCAAGTTTAATTCTTTCTCTTCTCCGTTCCTTCCTTAATCCTCTGCGCCTCATCATGTGCACGTTAGAGAAACGCGGCGATCTCTTTTTCCTAACCTTAACCGGCGACGGCGAGCATAGATTACATCCCGACGCGATTTCTTCCATTATCTCGCTTCTCGATCAAGCTAAATCTCAGTCTACGCGTGGATCTGTACTCATCACCACCGCTCACGGGAAATTCTTCTCTAATGGCTTCGATCTCTCCTGGGCCCAATCTGCTGGATCGAAAACCGTCGCCATCGAGCGGCTTCATAACATGGTCGAATCCTTCAAACCGGTGGTTGCAGCGCTTCTTGATCTCCCTATGCCGACAATAGCCGCCTTGAACGGACATGCTGCCGCTGCGGGATTGATGCTGGCGCTTAGCCATGACTATGTTTTCATGAGGAAGGACCGTGGGGTTCTGTATATGAGCGAGGTTGACATCGGGCTTTCGATGCCGGATTACTTCGCGGCGTTGGTCCGCGCTAAGATAGGGACAAGCGTGGGCAGGAGGGAGATGTTTCTGAGCGGAAAGAAGATAAGAGGAGAAGAAGCTGCGGCATTAGGGATCGTTGACTCGGCGGTTCATGATAGTGCCGAAGGAGTTGTGGAGGCTAGTCTGCGCCTCGGGGAAAAATTGGCAGCGAAGAAATGGATCGGTGAGGTGTATGCGTCGATCAGGAAGAGTTTGTATCCAGAGCTTTGTGGAATTTTCGGTTTAGAGGTTAGTATCTTTGCAACCCCAAAGCTCTAAAGCCTCTTAGAAAGCAAATTGTTTTCTTCCAAAGCAAAAACACTTTGGTTTTCCGGAGAAAACAATGTTTGAACTGGAAATTATGATCAGTGAAACAATAAAGATGTTTTTATTTGTACTTATGGTTACCCAATAAGGTGTTGTGATGTATTTGTTCTCGGAAAATTCTGAGGAATGAAGATTAAGTAGTAAGTGCATACATTAGCAAGAGCTTTGTAGTCTTCTTCTCATCAATGATTCTCCAAATCCATCCATATCATTTTTTTCAGTAAGGCTTTTTAATAATGGTTCCGATCTTCACTTCGAAAATCGCAATAACGTATTCTACTTTTACTGAGGAATATGAATTGTGTTAGAGCTGGTAGAATAACAGAAACTAAAGAATCTAACAAAAAAAAAAAAAGATCAAAATCGAATCGAAATTGATAAAACAAACAAATGAGTGTAGAAACCGACAAATTAACTTTTACTTGTTTTTGAAAAATAATTTACTGTAGATTTATAAACGTACTAAAGTTATTTTAGAAAAACTAAACTTTTAAATAGTTTATTTATTTGAGTTGATTTTTGAACTTTTTAAAATAGTATATTTTTAAGTTTTGTTTTCACTAATTAAAAATTTTAATATTTTCAGTAATAATACAAATCTAAAATTAAAATAGATTAAACTTTATTTTAATAAAAATATTAAATTTTAAATTGAAAGAAAAACATAAATAAATATTTTAAATTTATATATAATTTATTTAAAAATAATTAATATTTATATAATTATTTGTAATATTTTTAAAATTTTAATTTTATATTACTAAATTTAAAATAATTTTTTTAAAAAATACTATTTTATAGTATTATTTTTAATTTTTTCCATCGACCTTTTCGTTATTATTACTATTCAACTGAAAGTAGTTGGCAAAATATTCCAACAGTTTCAAATTTAACCTAAGTTTAGAATACTAACCTTTTATTTTATATTAATTAATTAGTTGTCTTTTAATATAATGTTTGTGGAAATCCAAACCGATATCAAATTTGATGGGGTTGAATAAACCAAAACTAGATTTATATGTATTGGAGAAAAATATTCATAAATTATATAATATTATTTATTAATAAATATAAATTAATTTTTATATATGTAAATTAAGAAAAAAAAAATATTTATTTTATAAATTTAATACTATTTTTTGTTAGTGTAATAAAATATATTGAGATTTTAACCAAATTAATAACAATTACATATATTATAATTATTTTAATAATTTAATTTTATTTATATATTTATTTGAAATTTTAATAAATTATTTTTTAAATAATATATTAAGAATACCGATACAAATTATAATTTAATTTTTAATGGAATCTGCCTTACCGAATATTCACGTCAAAAGAAAATACTAGTTAGATATATTGTGCAATGTTAAATAACTAAATTGAGTATTCGAATTCTTTAAAAAGTAGATATGTATTCAGTATTTCGTGGTTATTTTTTTTTTTTCATTTTACATGATGTTTTAAATTTGTTTACACATTGATTAATAAATTGTTTATTTATTTGTTTACACATTGATTGATAAATTATTTATTTATTTGTTTTAGAATAAAGTGTAATTTGTTATCTATTTAAAACTAATCTAACCAATGATAAAACAAACAACAAAATGTAAATAATCAAAACAAATAAAATTCCAACTACTTTTACATTGAAAACGAAAACATCATTTATTCTTCGATCTGAAAGAGTTATCTTCATAACGCCTTTTTTTCTAGAAGTATAGTTTTGTGGGTTTGTCTCTGTCTGTTTTTGAATTTTAGTGTTTCCTTTGTATTTTCTCTTTTCGTCTGTTAATCTTCTCATTGTTTTCTTTTGAGTTTTTTTTTTTATTGAATTTTGGATTTAAGTTTTCGAAAATTTTCAGTTTTTTGGAGTTATCTATCTCGACACATATATTTTAAGTGTTACCACACCAAATGGAAATAAAAACAAAAAACTTGTAAAGGTCAATTCTTCGCAGCCTTCGATTAATAGTAATTTTATAAAATAACTCACCGATTAATAATACTTTTGCAAAGGATGGTGATCCTGTCATGTGCAAATTGCATATTTGCATGTTAATTAATTCCAATAATATTAACAAATGAATTATCGATTCATGTTGGGGACAAAAATCATTCTTCCGAGAAAGAGTATGGACTTTCGTGTGGTTGGTCAATTATGAATTTAAAATATTACGGTTGGTCAATTTTGGAACAAACAACACCAACGTTTTCAGAGTCTACAACAAAAGCTACAAAATTACTTTTCAACTTGTAAAAAAGAAAGAAATAGATTATGTCTATGACTAGAGCTTCACAACATCTTTAGAATTGGTCAATTCCCTAAAATATCACAATTTCAAATTTTTATTTCAAATATATCACTAATCATTTAAATTAAGTTATAAATTATAAAAAATCCAAATACAATATTTTAATTTTATTTTATAATTTATTTATAATAAATAAATATTCTCACAAAATAATTTGTATTATTTTAAAAAATTTTAATTTATACTGCTAAATTTAGAACAAAAACTTAAAAATGTTATTTTATAATATTACTCTATATTTAAGTTCCCAATATAGTTAGAAGATCAATTCTTTAAATTAGTACAATTTTAAATTTTTATTCCAAAATAACATTATTAGTTTAAATTTTTAATAATATCACACATTTGAGATTAAAATACATTAAAATTTTATTTTAATAGAAAAAAATAAACTATAAATTGCAAAAAGAATCCAAAAATAATGTTTTATGTTTATATATAACTTATTTAAAGTAAATAATTATTTTTGCATAATTATTTGTGGTATTTTTGAAATTTTAGTTTTACAGTATTACATTTGTAACAAAAATTATAAAATTTGTTATTTTATGGTATTACTCTAGTTATTTATATACTTATTAAATTATAGTAATAGTATATTTAAACATAAAACTTTATTTTACTTCCTAAGCATATATGACTATATTTGGTAAATTTATATTATAATATGCAATATCATTTTGTAGATTTTCACTGCAAATCTCATCTCATTATTCATGTTAATTTCACTTTTCGCAATCTCCAAACTTACCAATCGGAACTAATTTTTTGTATATAATATTTCAAGTTTAAAGAGTCAGAAGTCTATCAGAAAGTAACAAGTTTTTAATTAACAAAGTTTTGTTTTTTTGAAAAGCAATTAAGTTTACACAAAATGAAATAAATATCCGAAAACTTGTTGTACTCTGGCGATTATAATCATATATGCGTGTAAATAGCATTGTCATCATCAATATTTATCCGTGGATTTCACCCCGTTTTGACCCGTTGCAGGGTAAATATAGACCGTATAATTTTTTTTAATAAACAGAGTGGATATAGGTCGAACGTTAGTTATATCATGGTACGTAAACGGGTTTATCGAGTATCGTAAATTTTGGATTGATGTATTCAATTTAAATTTAGGCCAATTTGGTTGGATTATAGGATTTAGTTAAAATTAAATTTATATAATTAGTTGTTTTAAAGATTGAATTATGATATATTTGGTGTATTGATATTAAATTTGTTAGTATTTGTCTAAAATTTCATTTTGATTTAGTTTAATTAAATTTATTAAATATTTTATAAAAAAATTAAAACGGAGTGGGTTATCTGTTAAACCTGTTAGACTCGCGTGATTAATTGCGGGATGAGTACAGATTGTAAAACATCAACTTATGGATTTCACGAATAAAAAAAAAAAATTGAAATCCGGTGCGAGATGAATAAAACGGATTGGATACGAACCAACTTGACTGAGCTACTCGTAAAAAAAAAGAAGATGATCCTATTTGACTTTTTTTTAAACCTTTCAATGATCTACTTTGATTAAACTGTTTTTCAGGAAAGAGCATTTATAAAACAAATTTAAAAATATAATAATTTAAAATTTTAACAATATTATCAATAAATTGTTTATTCTAAAAATATCATAAATTTACACAAAAATTGATTAAAATATTTTAATGGAGTAAATCTAATCTTAAACTGGAAATAAAAAATCTAAATAATATTTCCAATTTAGTTAAGGCAAAATAATATTTTCACACCATAATTTTTGTTATTTTTAAAATAATAGCTATAATGTTACTTTGAGAAAGAAATAAAAAAAATGGGCCATTTTAGAATTTTTGGGCATAATTAAATTTCATTAATGGTATCTACTAATCATAATTTGACTAAAAAACTCGTACATGTAATGGCTCTCGTTTTATTGGTTGAGGCCTTAGATTCTTAATGACTTGGATGCATTTCATTGGCCAGCGGACGTATGAAAGCATCCACGTGGCATTTTCTTCGCAACGATCATACAAAAACCTGTATTGTATACTTGCGCGAGTCGGTCAACGAACTAGTGCTTTTTTAATTTGTTGACATGGTCTTTAAATACTCTTTCTCACTTCTTTTTTGATCCCTCAAATTTCTAAATATTTCAAATTTGGCCTCTTCATTTTCTCCTTCTCCCTTTTTATTGTCTGTTTGATTTACGGACCCAAAATCTAACTCTTTCTCTTTCTGTCTTGTGCCTTTGATTCGGGAGAAACAAGCAAAGACAAAAGCAGCAATGGAGTTAGTTTCCTTCCTCGGTAGAGCTCTGTTCGTTTCAGTCTTTCTTCTCTCCGCATGGCAGGAGTAAGCAATTTTCTTCAACTACTTGTTTCTAGATCTGCTCTTCTTTTGACTATATTGGGAATCTTCATTTTACTACGTTGTAAATCGAAACTAAGCTTTTTGTTTCGGTGATTCGGTGGGATACTTGTAAACGAAAGAATGTTCAACGTTGACAATAAAATATGGATCTTGTTTGCTTTGATAGAGTTTGATTTGATAGATTATAAGATATTTCTGGTTAAATTTTGTTTCTGATTACTTTATTAATTCTTAACATTGCTAGATTTTCTCTTTGATTCGAATCACTTACATTTCCTAAATTTCTTTACGTTTCTGAATTCAAGTAAAGCTTATTGTGTACCTTCTTATGATTGTCACTCCATTGGCTCAACCATCTGTAATGCCTGTAAAGTTTCTCTTTGTGACTTGGTTAGGCTGATATACATACAAATGCAGTATCTATATAAGTCGATTGGAGGAGCTTTTGGTTGTATTCTTAATCGGTGGTCTCAGTGTCTGCTTCCTTACGAATGAAATCTATTTCCTTTTCTTTGTCCCCTCTTTCGTAGTTCCATTGACCCTCTCCGCTTTATTAGATGAGCTGTGTTGCAGTTTAAGTCACTACAGAGACAGTGAAAATGTCATATTTTTCTTTCTTCCTCGAGCAGGTTCAATGATTTTGGCAATGACGGGGGCCGAGCAGCTAAATCGTTGAGACCAAAATACAATGCCTTTCTAAGCCATGTGACAACTTATACCGGCCAGCAATTGCCACCAGTTGATGTATGTGCTTCATCGTATTTAGTTTCTCGTCCAAAACAGTAACCAAACCGTTTCTGAGTTTTCTTGTTTTGTTCAATCTGCTTGGTTTACAGATGAAACTTCTTGTTGCTGCTGGTATAGCCTTGAAGGGTATTGGAGGACTATTATTTGTCTTTGGCAGCTCTTTGGGAGCTTATCTCTTGGTAAATACTATGTAGCAACTTTAAAGAAAAGAGAATACTTTTAGCTGAGTAGTGACTAAAGAGAACTTGTTAAAACTCCTATGAAATCTTGTTTCAGCTTCTCCATCAAGCCATTGCGACCCCAATTCTTTATGATTTCTACAACTATGATGTTGACAGAAAAGAGTTCAGCCAACTATTTTCAAAGTTTACACAGGTTAGCCAATGTCATAATTAGTCTTGTGTTGGTTATCCTTGACCTAAGTGATCTTCTTTTCTTGTGTTTATGACGCTTCAGAGCTTGGCACTCCTTGGGACACTGCTCTTCTTTATTGGAATGAAGAACTCGAAAAGACACGGTAGACATTTTCGGAAAAAGGCCCCAAAAGATAAAGCAAACTGAAGAAAAAGCAGGTGTATCATCGGTTTATCCGGATCTGTATTTTGTTTACATTTTGGAATCCAGGATTATGTTTACAGAAGTGTATGGTGATGAGGCCATGGAATGGCAAAATCTTTGCAAATCATTTTGCTTATTTTTTTAAGCTTTATATACACAATTTGTAGAGACTTTTAATTCTCTAGAGACACACACCATTTCGATTACGGATTTCGTCTAAATTAATAGATGGAGTTCTTCTAGTTTTGCTGTTTTGTGATGTAATTGATGCATGGTTACTGTCGGTAGAATTATTAAGCTCAAATATTTAGAAATTAACAAAAAGCTCTCGTAGCTCAGTTGGTTAGAGCACCCGTTTAGTAAGCGGGAGGTCTTGAGTTCGACTCTCAACGAGAGCATTTTCTTTTGTGGCTAGTTTTTAAAAGGTTTTGGCCCCTATTTTTCTTTATCTGATTCCTCTAGAGGGTTGATTCAACCATTGGATGTCGAACTGTTAAATTAGAGAAGGATCAGAACTCACAGTCAAAGTCACTATTTGCAAAAAGATTACAACAAGAAATCACAAGCTTTCTTGACTTATATATATATAACAAACAACCCAAGACGAAAGAGTTTTACATTGCCAAATGGAAGAATCGATAAACCAAGAGGATCAGACAATTGAGAGCTTAAGCAGCAGGAGGCCTGAGTTCTTGATCACGGGAAGTATCACGAACCGATTGAGGTAAGTAATGCCACATTGGCATGTAACCGTACCTCGAGTAAACAGCTATTTTGTTGTGATTAAATGCAGCTGGAACTTGAGGCATGAACCCTGAAGATGGAACCATAAGAGACTTCAACTGCTCTTCTGTCTTCTCCTTTTCCATCTTCAACACCATCTTTTCCTCCCTCAGCTCATTTTTCTCCGCCTGTAAAGAAACAAACCGAGCTTTATGACTTCATAGAACATGACTTTTTTGGGGAGCAGGAGAGAAAAAACCACAAAAGCAAACCTTTAGAGTCTTGATCTCGTCTAAAAGTTTCTGGTTTGTTTCTTGAAACTCGTGCGCTTCGTCTCTGAGTTGATTCAAGACACGGATTGCATCATTGAGGATAGCCAGTTTATCTGTCTTTGGACTCCTCCTAGGGTCCAAAACCGAGCTCAATTCCATGAACCTAAAGAAACAACCCATTTTACTTCTTGAGACAAGACAATTTACAGAACAAAATATCAAAATTCAACACATAGACTAAGCTCTAAATGTACCTCTTGTTTAGTTTCACCCTCCTCAATCTTTCCCGATAGGCTTTGGTTCCTCCTGGCCTAATACACGATCCTGTCCTTCTCCTATCGACGACCATTTCAGATTCCATTAAACACAATCAACTACCAGATCACACAAAGTTCAGATTTCAAAAGCTTACTGTTTTCGCGAGAAATCGTCATCTAAATGTTCATGTTCTTGCTTAACAGATGATCCAGAATTGATATCTACTTCTTCCTGCACAACTCCACAATCGTTTTGCCCTCCAACGTTACGCACTTGTTCTGGTTCCTGCGACAAAGCTCCATTATACGATGCCAAATCCAATGGAGTTCCAATGCTCAAGACATCTCCTGCTTCATACTGCGAATTTATACGGTATGCCCTTAAATCTAGGAAAGTATCTTCTTGATCAGGCTGCAATTTTACACCAAATTGTATGTAATCATCGAGTTCTGCTCCATTGCTGCTGAGTTAGAAAACAGAAATCCCTCATCTATCAATGGAGTATTAACCAACGCAACAAAGGATCCATAGAGTTACTTCTTCTATTCAATTTAACAGCTTAAAATCGAAAAGGAGTTCAGTTCAACAACGTTGTTGAACAAGAAATTACATTAGGGCTCGTCAAATTATCATCACAAGACATAATTATTTTTCATGAAAATGCAGAAAAACAAAACATCCTTTGGAAGAAATTGAATTCATCTTCAGGGAAACCAAAGCCTTGCGTATTGAAAGATATGATATTACAATTGGAAAAAGGAATTACATTGGATTAATCAATCGAAAACGATAGAGAAGGGAGACAGAAGGAAGAACCTTTGATCGAAGCAAAAGAATTCAGCGACGAAATCTTCGTCGAGAGAAGGATACATCTGAGTTTTAAAACAGATTTGAGGATTTAGAAAGCTTCAAAGAGAGACGCCAATATCGGAAATTTACAGATTAAAAAAATTGCGCTCAGTAACACAAAGAAACTTCAAACGCTTTTCCGGCCACTATTTAATTGTCGTAAATTCCGTTGAACTTGTAAATCGAATTTCTAACCTGAAAAAAAAACATCTTGAGCGGTTTTTTATTCTATTTGGCAGCAGTTTTGCAGTCGCGTTTCTTAAACCGGAAAAAACTTGGTCATGTCCTAAAACATCAGACATGTGAAACCACACATAATTTTGCATTCGAGTTTCACATAGAAGCAAAGCGTTCACATATATCAGAAACTAAAATTAGAAAAATATGAAAAATGGCAGTCGAAATTATTGAAGTCAAAAATTCGTCGTGTTCGTCGGATTCACACAGTGATGGTGAAAGGGAGGCTGATAAACCCTGGGAAATCGGCTTATTCATGACTTAGTCCATGGATTATAATACTAATATGTATTTTCGTAGTGTGCTAAACCATACATGTACGAAATAAATATTTAAAATTACAATATGTACTATGCGTATGAAGACTAAAACCAATAATTCCGTAACAGTACATTTTATTCCGTTAACGGGTCTGATGTGGCATACGTCTGTCGGCTGAGGTGGCAACAAGAAGAAACGATGTCATTTGAGCCATATTTAACCGCATTTGAAAACGCGTAAAACGACATCGTTTTTTTAATTTTTTTTTATTATTTTATTGAAATGACGTCGTTTTCGATTTAATGAAACGACGTCGTTTTGAATCTATTTTTTTAAAAGTTAAATGCAAAACGACGTCGTTTTGCAGTTAATAAAAACGACGTCGTTTAACATTAATCGATTTCGAAAATCGTTTAATGAAAATGACGTCGTTTAACATTAATCGATTTCGAAAATCATTTAATGAAAACGACATCGTTTTCATTAACTGCAAAACGACGTCGTTTTGAGTAAGTGGAAGAAAAAAAAATAGAATGAAAACGACGCCATTTTGAAGGAGTCCAGCAAACACGAAAATGATCTTCCCCCCAGGTTGTCTTCTGAACCATATGATACCATACTATAATTACCTCATTCTGAAACCCTAAATTACCTCATTTTCGGAATAAATTGGAACCTTGGGTGTACGATTTCGAGATAGCAGCACTACAATTCTTCAAATGTAGTCGATTTTGATTCCTAAACAGGTGAGAATTTCTGGAAATTTTGATTCATTCAATTTTGTTTTCCCTTTTCACTTTCACCTCATTTGTGTCAAATTACCCACGAAGAAGACAACCTAGGGGAGGTCATTTTCGTGTTTACTGGACTCCTTCAAAACGACGTCGTTTTCCACTACAAGAAAACATGCAATTTGCGACCACGTGAAGTAGTCGCAAAATACTAGTCGCAAAAAAATAGTCGCAAATCAGTTGCACATTTGTGACTGATTTGCGAACACGGAAAGAGTGGTTCTTTTTGCGACTAATTTGCGACCACAAGGTGGTGACTATTTTTGCGACTAATTTGCGACCACAAGGTAGTGACTATTTTGCGACTAATTTGCGACTACATATGTGGTTGCTAAATATGTTATCGCAAAACAGTCACAAAATTTTGTGACTGATTTGCGACTACAGGAGAACCGCAGTCGCAAATCAGTCACAATTTTTTTGTGACTGTTTTGCGACTGCACAACTCTCGTAGTCGAAAATCAGTCACAATTTTTTTGTGACTGTTTTGCGACTGCACAACTCTCGTAATCGCAAATCAGTCACAAAATTTTGTGACTGTTTTGCGATTGCGATTCTCCTGTAGTCGCAAATCAGTCACAAAAAATTGTGACTGATTTGCGACTATAGGACAATTGTAGTCGCAAATCAGTCGTAATTTTTTGTGACTGATTTCCGACCACATGTATGAAGGAATCGCAAATCGGTGGCAAAAATTGCGACTGATTTAGGACTAATTTGCGACTACACCGTAATTAGATTTAAAAAAAAATATAATATTTTTTATTATTATTGAAATAATTTCTTATATTTTGGAAAAAATAATATTAATAATTTTTTTAATTCAATTTCAAAATATTTAAATTATTTTAAAAAAATGTAAAATAATATTTGTAAATTTAAATTTGAATAATAATTTTGGAAATTAATTTCAATAATAATATTAATATTTTGTAATTAGAAATATTAATAAAATAATTTATATTATTATGTTTTAATATTAAATATTAATATAATAGCTTATAATTTATGGTTTAAAATTTATATTATTTAATTTTTTACTAATTTTTATTAATGAATTAAAAATATTATAATATTAAATGAAAAATATGTGAACTAATTAATATAAAATATTGAATAAAAAGATATACAAATTTAAAATTCTAAAATTTATCATTGAAAATTATTTAATACATGAAAAAAAATCTAATTCTCAGGTGGCGGAAATTGGAAATATGATGGCGAAAATGAGGTCGTGGGCGGAGTCGTCGATGGTTCCCCTGTGCAATCGTTATCCCGCATATAGGAGGCGAATGCGGGATCCGTCCGTTAGAAATACCCGAGGAGCATCTCCAAGCTCGAGATTTTCTTCTGGTTTTCTCTCTTTAACTCTTTAATCTTCTCATTTCTTTCCAGAATCTACGCGTTTTGTGCTTTAATCAATGCGTTTTGTTCTTGAAGCATTACGTACTCGGGTGAATGGGTTTGCACCCCAGTACGTCTACCTGTATACTATACGCGGCTGAGGCTACCGACTCCATAAAGACGGCTTCGTTCAACCGCAACAAAAGACTACAAAATAACAAAAACATAATTTAAATAATAAATTTAATTATTTAATTAATTACAAAAATATGTTAAAAGAAAAAACTTTGAAATTTTTTTTTTACCTGAATGAAGATCTCATTCTTCTGTTCTGGAGTTAGCTCAATTGGACGGGAGGTTCCATCAGATGTTTCTATTGGATCGACCTCCACGATCGCCATCTTGTCTTGGATGTTTCGTTCGTATGCTTCAGAGATTTGTTTTGCTTTCAAATCTACATACGAACCATCCGGTCTTGTGTGAGTCTTTATAAAGACCTCACCTATTGAGACTGGTCGTCCCAAATTATGTTCCTTCACAGATATTGAAATATTATTTAATTGCTACAAAAAATGTTAATTAAATAAAAAAAATTTTGACTTACCATTTCCTACTGGACCTGAATATAAGATTTTTGGCCCGATAAATGTTTGTACGGGCCAAGACCGTCCCGTGCAGAATTACGGTTATGAGAGGATTTTGTACTCCTCTCGGTAGATGTTTCTGTTCCCCAATAGTCTGTCATAATTTTGTACACACTTGGGGAAATCCATCAGAGACGTTTTCCGGTTGTATGAACCGTGCTCACCATCCCTTTCATCCGCCTTATGCAGACGGCCTCGAACTCTTTTCGTACCACCGGGGTGATCAGAGGATCCCAGGTATACGATTGCTTGAAATTAAATTAGAAAATATTAATATAAATTATTTAAATATTATAAAATATGTACAATTTAAAAAAAAATAACTTACCGCAAACTCTATGAAATATTTTTCCTGCCTCTCAACAAGTACGACGGTCCAACTATAGTACGGACCATCAAATTTATTTTTCAAATTTTTTGCGATTTGACGAGTAATAGCCCGTATCGCGGTCAAACCTAATTTTAACTATACAGAGAAATTTTAAATTTATATTAATATAATTACAATTATAATAAATATTTATTAAAAAAATAATTAGTTAGAAAACTTCTTACCACAATGTATTAGGAGCCGCTTGTGGAGACAGCATAGTCAAGTACTGCTCGCGGCCCAGTGTTTATAACAAACTATCAAGAGTGATAGTTTGTTCATCTGTTCCCGTTTCGCAGTCGGGAATTTCTTCCTCCTCATGTTCATCTGATTCCTGAAACCGTAGAGGTGTTTGGGTTTCAGGAATGGAGTGAGGGATAAAAGTATACTGGGGAGGGAGGCGGGATGCCGCTCTATTAACGGATGGTGAAGGGTTCGAGGAGGCCGAAGAGGTTCCTCGGCCGGAAGACGATCTGATAGATCGTCTTCCACGACCTCTTAACGACCTACCAGTACTTGCCATTTTTCGTAGCTTCTAACATGTT
This sequence comes from Pugionium cornutum, assembly GCA_018901935.1. Lineage (NCBI taxonomy): Eukaryota > Viridiplantae > Streptophyta > Magnoliopsida > Brassicales > Brassicaceae > Pugionium > Pugionium cornutum. The sequence goes on from CM032165.1 coordinate 31,844,683, forward strand.
GTAAAACTTTTGTGCTTCTTCATTAGGCTGTTCTTCTTCATAATTAGAATTATAATTTTCTTCGTTCTGATTATGGTACTGATGATGATCATCAGTCGTTGTCTCACGAAATGCATCCGTCACCATTTCAACATATCTATTACCAGATATACCAACTGTTTCATCACTACTACAATCACGTCCCTGATTTCTTTGTACATCACCTCGACTAGTACTCGTCCCTAACTGAACATTCAGCTCTTCTCCATGTTTATACCAAATATAATAATTTGGCATAAACCTTCGACTATATAGATGACTCCAAATTTTTCGTCCCGGAATAAATTTATCATTTTTGCAATTAATACAAGGACAGAAAAACTTACCTCCGCTACTTTGAGCTATAGGTTGACTACTTGCAAAATTCATGAACTGCTCCATGCCTTGTACAAATTCCGCCGAGATATTTCTTGTTTGATTATCAATTCTTCTGTACATCCAATTTCTCGAATTGTTATAATTTCCCCACATGTTTTACATAAATTGTTACCTTTGATTTCACAAATGAGAGAATGAGATGGTGCATATATATACAATATTTTGCGACTACTTTGCCACTACTTTGCCACTACTTTGCCACTGATTTGCCACTACTTAGCGACTACAGCTATGTAGTCGCTTAAATGCCGTTATACCTAACACGCACATATTTTTTATGTTGCATTTTGCCACCACTTTGTGACTACAGAGCCACTACATATCGTAGTCGCAAATTGGTCGCACTTTTAGCGACCAATAAGCGACTACCACCTGATTTTCTATCTGTAGTCGCTAATCAGTCGCTATTTCGCGACTGATTAGCGACTACCTGGGTCAGTCTCACGGTAGTCGTATTTCAGTCGCTAATTGGTTGTATATTGCGACTGATTTGCGACCACACTTATTGGTCACATTTTTGCGACCAATTTGCGACTACTTCGCCGTAGTCGCTAAACCGTGGCAAATGTGGTCGCAAAAATTGTGACCACGTATGTAGTCGCAAATTACAGTCGCAAATTGGCAGTTTTCTTGTAGTGTTCATTCTATTTTTTTCTTCCACTTACTCGAAACGACGTCGTTTTTATTAAACGATTTTCGAAATCGATTAATGTTAAACGACGTCGTTTTCATTAACTGCAAAACGACGTTGTTTTGCATTTAACTTTTAAAAAAACAGACTGAAAACGACGTCGTTTTCATTAAATCGAAAACGACGTCGTTTCAATAAAAAAAAATTAAAGAAACGACATCGTTTTACGCGTTTTCAAATGCGGTTAAATATGGCTCAAACGACGTCGTTTCTTCTTGTTGCCACCTCAGCCGACAGACGTATGCCACATCAGCCCCGTTAACGGAATAAAACGTACCATTACGGAATTGTTGGTTTTAGCCTTCATACGCATAGTACATATTGTAATTTTAAATATTTATTTCGTACATGTATGGTTTAGCACACTACGAGAATACATGTTAGTATTATAACACATGACCTACGTACATACATGAATAAGCCGATTTTCCGATAAAGCCTAGGACAACTTGGTGCAATCACACGACAAAATTGAAAAAACCAAATTGGAATTGAGCCCCGATCACGTAAAAGCAGTGGATGAAGAGTGTAAGTTAATATTTTTGTTTTTGCTATTCATCTACAAAATCAAGCTAAAAATATTTATTCATTGTAGTTAATTATTTATTTATCAAAAAACTAAAATAGCATTCTTATATATCACAGACTTCATAAATCACATACTTCATGACATTTATAGACATACTTATATGTCACATATTTCATAACTTATATTGGACATTGGTTGTATATCATATTTATACATACATATAAAATTGATAATAAAAAATAAATATGTGTTGTTAACTAATATAATAAATTGATATTATATCATTGTTGTGAAATACATGTTATTGGATGTTGAGAAATGAGAATATGTTAGATAGTGCTAGAGACACTTAAAGATGGGAGAATATCGTTAAACACTGCATGAAAGAGGACTCTTGTAGATGTGATCGGATGATTGTGTTTGGTTATACAGAGAAAACACTCACATACTAGCTCTGTGTTCTATTAATGCGTACGGACTTCATAGTTTAAGATGGCTATTGAGACAAGAATTTTTCAATGTGATAGTCGGATAGTTATGTCTACACATGGATAACCAAGAAAAAGTGATTAAGACGAAAGATCCGAATTGAACAAAGTATCTGTGTGGGAAGGTACATGGTGATCCATTCCCTTATGGATGGATGAATTGTGAGATAGAATTTTACTTGTGTGTTGTGTGTATTAAACAAGTGATTGCTTACTTGCATTAGTTTTAGATTTCATATTTTTTTGTAGATGTACTTGTGCATTTGAATTAGTAAGTTTTAATGTCTACTTTTGCTGAGAATTTTTTGATTATTCATTCCTTTATTTCTTTTTCATTGAGACGGAGGAGTAGGTAATTTTTAGTAAAACTCAAGTAGTGTTTTTTTTAATGTTTTCAACAATTTTGATTTTGATTATTTTTTAAAAAGTTATTTAATTATATTTGTGAATAAAAATGATTTTGTGAGACCAAATGTGATATATTTTTTCTAAGTTAGATTCATGAATTAAGAAACGGATATGAGTGCCTGAAACAGTAAAAAACAAATTGTAACGTTTTATGGCATGAAAGAACAGAAGTAAATCTAGGAACCACTATGGGAGCTTAATATCATCAATTAAGATGAATTTTGCAATATGAGTTTTTATCAAATACCTCTGGTAAAAGTATATGAAGTATCCATAGTGCACTTTTAATTCATTTGCTGGATCAGAGAAAAGCAGGTTTAGGAATGTGAGAGTGGAATTGGTTGGCATGCATTATCATGATTCATTATTTGTGATGGAAGCTTAAAATAGAATTTGTTCTTCTGGGTCCAACTTAGTTGTATATGCTTCCCCTTTTTTGCTTCATTGTATTACTTTTTATATATGCACAAGAAATACTCTTTACCCAAAAATAACATAAAGCTTGAACAAGAAAACATAATTTTTACAGAAGTGAAAATATATAGAAAAACAATGTTTAATCGGAATTATTCTTTTAAACCATGTTATACAATTTTAGAATGGTATTCACATTTCATTATAAGGAAAACAATGTTTCTTGAAACCTTTGAAATTTTCCAAATTTTAAGAATGGAGAAAGAATGAGGAGAAAGCAAAGCAGAAGAACATGAACGAACACACATGAGTTAATATGGTTTAAATCAATCAAGCACTTCGTTTTAACCTTTCTTGGAACTCAAGAAACGACCTCTCCTTTTCCATCTTCATTGTTTCTCTAAATTTGTAGATGAACTCGTCGGCTCTCTCGTTAACCCTTAAATGAGGCGAAGCAGCCACCACTCTCCTCCAAGCATCCTCCATCGAATCAGCAATCTCCGGCATTCCCTCTTCGTCTTCTTCTTCTTCTTTCTTCTCTTTTCGCCCCACAACTTTCTCTTTTCGCCCCACAACTTTCTCTATCCTCTCACTCGTCCCCTCTCCACGTGATTGGCTTTGGTATTGATAGAATTGAGAGTAATTGTCATCGTACGCATTCCGACGATGCTGTGCTTTGGTAGGCCGTCGAGAGAAGAAGCTGAGAAGCCGTCGAGAAGTTTGATTGCGGCTGTAACATTTGTCCGTATAGCTAGTGTTTTCGAGGAACCTTGTTCTGAAAGGAACGATGAGACGGTGAGACAGGAATCGGAGGATACGAGACGTTGATTCTCTGACAGATGCAGCAATCTCAAGGTCTCTGAATTTGGATTTGATCATCTTTGTGAAGCTTTTCCATGCCCGTTTTGCTGGATTTTGCTTCTTCTTTTGCCGTAATAAAACCATCAAGAGAGTTTCTCTTATTTTTCTTTCTGTCGGCAGAAAATAAGATATTGAGTGTTATTACAGTTATATAAAGATGTATGAATGAATGAATCTGAGTTGTGTTTTTCTTTTTCTTTTGAACTATTCTGAGTTGTGTTTGAAGCTCTGTAAAGAAAGATGGAAAAATGTTAATTCTCCATAACGACCATGTGAGATCCGACCAAGAGAAGGCCCATAATTTTATTGGATAAAGACTACTAAATGTAATTATTGGATTGGGACTGTTGAGCTAATAATAATTATTATTATTTAACCAACCAATCAATCAATCATACATTTTATCTACACATTCCATTTTTTTTTCTAATTAACCTTACCTTTATAATCCTCATTCATACCAACCAACTTTTTTTAAGACATGTCTTTGACATTACCTGCTTAGTTCGATCTTACAACATTAAGTATCATTATTTTAAAATAACAAAAGGAACAATCTTTAATGCAAGGTTACAACATTGAAACCTTGAAAGATGATTAGTCTCAAGTTACCGATCAATGCTCTACAATTTTAAATTAATTATGCTCTTTCGATTCAATATCTTACTTTTCTTTCGTTTATATTATTCCCTTGGATCAAGACATTAATCACATGTCTGATGGGTGAAAATTATATATCTATATTCCTTGTTGTAAAGCTCGGCCGCCTAGTCACTGTTTGTGACACGAACGCCGTAATTTCATTTTATTCAAATTTAAAAATTTGGATATTTATTTAGTCTTGGCTCTAATTAATATCTACCTAACTTGACTAAGTTTTTTTAATTTAAAATAATACTCAAAAATAGTATTATTTTAAATTTATTTTTTAAATTTACTATAATTAAAATAAAATTCTAAAAATATCACAAATTATTATATAAAAATAATTATTTAATTTAAATAAATTATATATAAAATTAAAATATAATGTTTGAATTCATTTTTTCCAATTTATGGTTTAAATTTTTTTCATTAGGAAAAAAGTTTTAATTATTTTATTATTAAGTGTACTATTTTTGGAAATTTAAATGATTAATTATATATTTAGAACCAAAACTTGAAATAATGTTATTTTACTCAATTGCCTTTTCTATTTTTTGTTTTCTCGTAACAGAAAATAGATTGAACTTATAATTTATCGAGTTCTAAGTTATGTTAAAAATTATTCTTTGATTTTAAAATTCATTTAAATATATTTAATCTTGGGCAATTGACTAAAATAAGAATATTTTAAATTTTTATTCCAAATATAGCATTAATCATTTTAATTTTCAAAAATATCACAAATTTAATACTAAAATAATTAAAAATCTCTTCCTAATAAAAAAATTTAAACCCTAAATTGGAACAAGTGAACCCAAATATTATATTTTAATTTTATATATAGTTTATTTGAGTTAAATAATAATTTTTATATAATAATTTGTGATATTTTAAAAATTTTATTTTTAATGTGCTAAATTTGGAAGATAAACTTAAAAAATGTTATTTTATGGTATTACTCTAATCTTAAATATAATAGAATGATATCCTAAAATATCATTTTTAAGGTTTTTATTCCAAATCTAGTACATTAAAATTAAAATTTCAAAAATAACATAAATAATTATGTAAAAATACCTTTTTTACTCTAAATAAATTATCTATGAACTTAAAACATAATTTGCAATAGCAATTTTTAAGTTAATCTTCTAAATCTATCACATTAAAAATAAAATTCTTACAATAGCACAAATTATTGTACAAAAATAATTATCTACCTTAAATAAAATTTATATAAAATTAAAACATAATGTTTGGATTATTTTTAATCTATAGTTTAATTTTTTTAGTAGGAATAAATTTTTAATTATTTTAATATTAAATTTGTGTTATTTTTATAAATTTAAATGAATAGTTTTACATTTGAAACAGAAATTTGAAATAATTCTATTTTGGGCAATTGCCTTTTTTGAAATTTTACATTACATTTTGTTAAGTTTTTATAGAGTAATACCTTAAAATAGCATCATTTTAAATTTATCTTTCAAATTTAGCACAATAAAACTAAAATTCCCAAAATAGCATAAATTATTATGTAAAAATAATTATTTACCTTAAATAAAAAATATATAAAATTAAAACATAATGTTTGGGTTCACTTTTCCAATTTAAGATTTAAATTTTTTTCAAATAAGTTTTCAATTATTTTAGTATTAAATTTGTGCTATTTTGGAAATTTAAATGACTAGTGCTATATTTGAAACTAAAATTTGAAATAATAATATTTTAGTCAATTGCAATTGACTAAAATAGCACCATTTCAAGTTTTTGTTCCAAATATATCACTAATCATTTAAATTTCCAAAAATAACATAAATTTAATACTAAAATAATTAAAAAGTTCTTCTTAATGAAAAAAATTAAACCCTAAATTGGAAAAGTAAATCCAAATATTATATTTTAATTTTATGTATAATTTATTTAAGGTAAATAATTATTTTCATATAATAATTTGTGATATTTTTGGAATTTTATTTCTAATATGCTAAATTTGGAAGATAAAATTAAAATGATGCTATTTTATGGTATTACTCTTTATTTTAACTCAAACTCTTTGGTCTAAAAATTAATATGAAACTAACAAAAACATTTATAAAAGCCTATAAAGCTCAATACTCAATACTCCAGAATTAGGTAGATTGGAATATAAATTTTTAATTTATAGTTATACCATAGTTGTAGAGACTATAAAGCTTTGAATATTTCAGAAATATATATTTCTTGAAGTATATATCTAAATGATTCATTCCCATCATGATGTATGTCACTCAAATCCTCCCTCAAGCTCCTATTGGTGCAAATTGTCATCTTTAAAGAAATTGCTGACCATCATCACTCCTATTTTTCTTTTATGTTTCTTTCTTCGCCATTCTTCTCCACCTCCTCCCCATCGACTCTCTCTGGTAGCTTCTTCACCCGTGACTCCAATTTCTGGTTCACATGGCATGACACTGAGAGAGCTTACTTTCTAAGAGCCCTTTCACTTATCGATTCAGAAAAAGACAACAAATCTTGACAAGAGACAATCTTGATTTATCAAAGCTATAGACAACGATCTCAAATAGGAATCAGAGAAGAGAGACAACTTTTTCAAATCAAACGGCTTAGGATCATAGAAGAAAACAAATAAACAGAGACAAGACAATGTGATAGGTATAATCGATCTAAGGAACTTAGAATACAACTATTCTAAGCTTATATGGCGACACTCTATATAAGTTCTACCAACTACAAAAATATATATGCTACACTTTCGAGAAATACTTTTGCAGAAATAGAAAAGATTTGCCAAAAACAAGATTTGAAAATGAGAAAAAAAGAATGATATATATAGGCGAGATAAAGCAGAGTTCGAATTTAAACTATTTCGGGGTTTGCTCCTCAACAACCGTTGCATGTGCACACGAAATGTGGAAGAAGCAGACTTTGTTGGAGTGGATTTCGCGCTCCCCAAAGTCAAAACTCGGCCCGAAAGAAATCGGTCCATTAAACCAAAGATCTGATAGTAAGAGTTGATGTACTACTTTTGAAGAACCGCCAAAGAGCTTATTGAGACGTCCGATCTAATTAACTTTCGAAGATGGCGACGAATTTCTGAAAAAGAGCATCTATGACCATTTATGAATATTTATAAACTGCAATAATTAAAACGTTGAAGATTTAGTGAGTCGAGAGTCTAAAAATAAGATGATAATGCCATAAATAAAAACATAATTAATTAGTTCGGAGCTGATTGGTTTTAAATAGTTTGGAGGTGCTCGGTTTTAAAGAGTTCACCATTTTTTTTATAACCAAACTAATTAATAAGAATTCACTCCATTACTTTTGCTATCTCAAAATATCTAATATTAAGTTTGTTAAAAGTTCTAAAAGAAAAACTACAACAGACTTCTACACTTCTACACGCAAGTAGTGAGCCATGCGAAGAAGTCTGCACATTTAGGCATAATGTATTTTCTTCTATAATATTTAACTAGATTTAATTATTCACACATTATAATCAATTTAATAAATATAAATTATATATATAATTTATCTTTTATTTAAAATAAAATTTTAATATTATTATAAAAATAAAATAAACAATAAAATCAGATTATAAAAATAAATTTAAATTGTCTTTATCTTTAACAGACAATATTATTAAATAGATAAAAATCGTAGATTTATTAAATATTCAGTTAAACTAATTTTTTTTTTATTTTGTTTAACTAATTTTTTAAAATTTATATATATATATATATATTATATAAAAATACTAGAAATTTATATATATTATATTTGTTTAATATCATTTTCACAAATAATTTAATAAATTATGTTTATATAATATTTATCTTAAGATACTATTATGATATGACACATCAACGTGACATATTTATAAATCATGATAAAATTTATTTACTAAAATATTATATTAATATATTAGGAATAAATATTTTCTCTAATCAAATACATATTTAACTTGCACCAAAAGCACATTCCAAAGCTCGAAAATGCATCTTTAACTTGCACCAAACGCCCATTCCAAAGTCCAAAGCTCATGCCAGTATCGCACCGGTTACCACACAAAAGCGGTGGTGGGCGTGATTATAATATGATTAAAAAAACTATGACTTGACACTTATTCGAATGTGATATGTTAATATTAAACATAAATTTATTTATAAAAATAAATTAATCAAATTATGATATGACGTTTATTCAAATGTGATTTGATAATTTTAATAAATTTATTTTTAAAAATAAAGTAAATCATATATATTAAATTAGAAATGAGTTTATAAGAAATGTTCAATACTATGTATGTTTTCAATTTTATGGTTTTTTATAGTTTTCAATTTAACTTCCAAACTATTATGTTCTTAACATTTTTTTTGCGTAACTTGGTTGCATATTCAATCCATCAAATTTTCTTCATATGATTGATATTATATCCATGAATCTCGTTCGAATTTGACTCTCTTTCATGTCGGTATGAAGTCAATTCTTCACCAACTTGTGTGCATTTCTTCTTTTATGTCATACTCCCAAATTGATTCTCTCTTTTACGTTTACATACACCTTTGATTTCTTATCTCATTAGGAATTTTTTTTCCTAATAATAAATCTGTAAGCCCAATTATAGTTGTTTGTTGCTTTTAGGCCTTGGGCCCAAACGGGATGTAGGGTAATAAATCCTAATACGAGGACACCTCCTTCTAATTATAAAAGTCCTTGTTTCTTCTAGGTCGACAGTGGAGTGGATGGCCGATTAATCCTGCACAAAAGAAAAGCTACGTGAGAGTTTCCAAGAGAGAGAGAGAGACGCCTAGAGAGAGAAAAAGAGGGGAGAGAGAGAAAACAAAATCAAGGTTATTGTATTTTTTTTTCTAAGTCCATTTTCTCTAAAGTTGCTTCATTGTAAGGGTTTATCAGATTTATAGTGAAGTTTGCAGGAGACAGATCCTACCCGAGAGGTACCTTAAGTGGGAACTCGGTAATCAAATCTTGTATCTTTATTTTTAAGCAATCCAAAACCAACACCAAAGGCAATCATAAAAGATCATAAAATCCTAACAAGTGGTATCAGAGCTTCCACGTTTATTGCAAGGGGTGTGTTGGAAAACAAGGATTTTGGAGTTGCTGAAAAATTCAGAAGCACAACAGATTTGAATACATAATGATGAGTTCAAGGATTGAGGTTGACAGGTTTGATGGGTCAGAAGACTTTTCTCTATAGAAAGTGAGAATGATGGCTCACTTTGGGATTTTAGGGTTGAAAGATATCCTAACAGATGAAAAGATATCCTAACAGATGAAAAGCTACTCAAGGATCTAGTGGTTACAAAAGGTAAATCTGGTGAAGAGGCAAAAGGAAGCATAGAAGATAGCTCATAAATTGATCCGGTAAAGTTTAAAAAATCAAAAAAGGCTAAGGATCTGATTGTTTTGAACGTGGGCGGATCAGGTGCTCAGGAAAATTTCTAAGTGTGAGACAGCGGCAGCCATGTGGTCTACCCTAAACAAGTTATACATGGAGACATCTCTTCCAAATCGGATCTACCTACAGTTGAGGTTTTACACTTTCAAGATGGATGACTCCAAAAACATTGATACCAATGTAGACGACTTTCTAAGGCTGGTGACATATCTCAACAACATAGGAGTTGAAATTTTAGAAGAGGTACAAGCAATTCTACTTCTAAGTTCTTTGTCTACCAGGTATGATCAACTCAAGGAAATCCTAAAGTATGGAAGAGATACTTTAAAGTTGAACGAGGTCACAGCAGCAGCTAAATCAAAGGAAAGGGAGCTAATCGAAAGCGGAAAGGTAACAAATTCTCAAGATGTAGGTTTGTATGTGGAATCAAGGGGTAGGTCGAACAACCGGTTTGATAATGATAACACATGGGGAGGCCGATCGAAGAGCAGAGGCAAGTCAAAGCAACAATCTGATAACAACAACAAAGGATGTTTCATTTGTGGGGATGAAGGGCATTGGAAAAGAGATTGTCCTCAGAGAAAGAAACGTGCAGAATCTGCTAACATAGCAGAGCCTATTCAGCTAGTGGTCTTAACAGCCAGTACTAAAGACACAAAGGAATGGGTAATGGATTCAGGGAGTTCCTACCATATCACACAGAACAAAGATGTTTTGTTTGATTTCAAAGAAATCAATGGAAGTAAAGTTCTGATGGCTAATAATACTCATAACAGCATCAAAGGAACATGGAGTATTAGAATTCAGAACTCAGATGGTTCTATGGTGATACTCAAGGATGTGAAATACATGCCAGAGGTGAGTAGGAATTTGATTTCATTTGGGTTGTTGGAAAAAGTATGTTGTTGTTATCAATGAGGTGATTTGGGACTGTAGTTTTATAAAGATGGCAAGAAGGTAATATCTGGGAAACTCAACAACGGGTTGTATTATCTTCAAGGTAAAGTTTGCAAGGCAGGGATCAGGTCGGGAACGAAGAAGCTGAGTAAGGAGAAAGCTACAGGCAAGGTCGAATTAGTGGATAGACAATCAAAGAAAGTGACTTTCAGTGAAAATCTAATTCAAGGACCTATACCGAATGGTTTTAAGGCATGTTCAACCGTTCAAGGTGGAGACTTTTCAGATGAAATCTCCAGAGAAATTGTAGCAGAGCAGAATATGGTAGACGTTGATGCTAAAACTCACAAGGAAAGTGTTTCACAAGGATTGCAGAAATTCAGGAGTGAAAAAAGGAGTTTGAGCATGGAAACTAAGGTGAGGTTTCTATATAAAGCTTTGCAGATATTAGGAACTGACAAGTTCTACAGTACTTCTGCTAAAGGCGGTGTGATTCTACCTAAGATTCAGCTAAGCAAGATTCCAGAAACCCTAGGCATATCTGATTTGAATTCGCAGCTCTGCTGTGAACTTCTCAAGAGCCTATAGAGAAGAAAAGGGCCTTCCAGGTTACATCACTGCAGCGTCTCATTCTCGCAAAGACAAAAGGAAACAGGTTAGTTTCGGATAAAGTATTTAAGCAGTGAGGGATGAGTGAAGATCAAATGTTACCTGGAAGATGCATGCGAAAGGAATTGTAGCAAGTGCTGGAACATCTCTCAAGGTGGAGCTCGCCAGGAAAAGTGGCCGGAAAAAGGTCACCAGAAAAGTCGTCGGCGGTCGGCGGCGCGTGGCAGCAGGCATGGTGGCGCATGGTGGCGGTCACGGTGGCGCGTGGCCGGAGGTCAGCGGCGTGTGGCGGTAGGCACGGTGGAGCGTGGACGCAGTTGCGGTGGCGCGTGTGGTGCATGTGCTGAGAGCATTTGGTTCACACGCGGAGCGCGTGCGGTTCACGCGCGGGGCTCGTGACCAGCGCATGATCACAGGGTAACCGGCGCATGGTCGGTGGCGGTAGTGCATGGTTTTCGCGGGGACGGCGCGTGGACGCGCGTGTATAGCGCGTGAAGGACACGCATCCAAAAAAAAAGGGAAAATTGGAAAGAAGAAGAGCGCAGATTGGGGAGAAGAAACTTCCCAGAAAAAGAAATACGCCGGAAATGGGATCGCTCGGGTGGAGAAGAAACCGCCAAAGGGAGAGGAGCCGCACGCTGGAGAAGGAAGCTTCAACCAAAGCTTCAATGGCGGCGCACGAGGAGCTTCACGGGAGAAGAGGAAGCTTCAAAGCGAAGCTTCAAGGGAGGAGCCGTGTGTAGGGAAGAACCCGAGGAAGATTTCTCGGCTAGATCTGGGCCAAAAACACCGCCGACCAGGAAGACGAGGCCGTGAAGCCTCGGGATAAAGCTATCGGCTGTGTGGCCCACGGGAAATCGCGGCAGTGGGAAGCTTCGACAGAAGCTTCGAGATGAGGCGGCAAAATCCAGGCGAAATTCAGGGGAAGGCAACTGAGAAAAGAAAACAGAGGGAACACACTTCAGGTGGAAGCAAAACCGCATAAAAGGCTCTAGAAAGTGTGAATGTCGTAAGTGAAGAAAAGGAAAAATTAGAGCTGGAGGGTGCAACATGACTTAAATAGTCAGAACTAAAATTGGGCCATATTATCAAAATTTGGAAGCCCAAATCCAAATTATGATAAAGGTGGAGTTTGTAAGCCCAATTATAGTTGTTTGTTGCTTTTGGGCTTTGGGCCCAAACGGGATGTAGGGTAATAAACCCTAATACGAGCACATCTCCCTCTAATTATAAAAGTCTTTGTTTCTTCTAGGTCGACAGTAGAGTGGATGGCCGATTAATCCTGCACAAAAGAAAAGCGAGAAAGAGAGGGGAGAGAGAGAAAAAAATCAAGGTTATTGTATTTTTCTTTCTAAGTTCATTTTCTCTAAAGTTGCTTCATTGTAAGTGTTTATCAGATTTATAGTGAAGTTTGTAGAAAACAGATCCTACCCGAGAGATACCTTAAGTGGGAACTCGGTAATCAAATCTTGTGTCTTTATTTTTAAGCAATCCAAAACTAACACCAAAAGCAATCAAAAATGATCCTAAAATCCTAACAAAATCCATGATTTTATCCGAAATTAGACTAAGTATTTCAGAAACCTGTTTTCATACCAAGTTTTAGTTTAGATTTAGGTTAATTATATGTCTGATCAATGAGAACATATAAATAATTGTACAAATACCCTAAGTTTGGAACGTATTCATGAGACAACCTTTTGTTATTTATGTCTAACACTATAGGACTAGATTTATATCAACGTTTCTACATGACAAAAAATATTTGTAAATTATATAATATTATTTATTATTAAATATAAATTACATATTTATATAATTTTAACTTTTATTTAAAATTATTTTTAATATTAATTTTTGTATATATAAATTAAAGAAAGAAAAATAATTATTTTTTATGAATTTAATACTATTTTTTAGTTAGTTTAATAAAATATATTATTTTTCTAACCAAATTAATAACAATGGTATATATTATAATTATTTTAATAACTTAAACTTATTTATATATTTATTTGAAATTGACTGTGATTATGACAGTTCATCATGATATTTGTGTTAATAACACGTTAGATTAAAATGATTTTTTAAAAATATTACTCAAATAATATATTAGAAATTCTCACGAAATTTAAAATAAATAAATGTTTCTCATCAAATTTATTTACTTGCCAAATTTTTGCATATAATATATGAATTCATAGCAACTTATCTAGTTCAGCAAATCACTTACTATGTAAATTCATATGTCATGTCAAACTTTTTTGTATCAATAACTATACAAGTCCATTTGTCTCATCTATCACAATATATATCACGTTGAGTCTTTATAGTTTGATATGTTGTTTAATACATCTTCTAATGAATCAAGTTCACACTAAACCATAATTTTACTCTATTTTGATAATCAACTATATGACATTCTCTAATGCATTAAATTCACACTATACCGTATTATCTAAGCATATTTATCTTAGATGACCAAAGGAATCGACTCGTTTAACAATTTTTGACATGAGATTTGTCTGTTTTTATCCCTTTTGTTGTTCTCATTTAAGTTTTAACTTCAAATTATTTTACTTTAAGAATTTAAATACATTTATCAATTGTTGAACCAAAATAACAACTTTCATTTTATTTGTTTGGACAGTTTCTACCATCTCATTCTACTCTCTTTCTCTTTCTACACTCTTTAACTCTCTCATTTTTTTTAGAGAATGTTGCATTTGTTGGTGTTTGGAAATTTGTACGTTTATAAAAAAATAGAGAATATAATAAATATAATCAACTTTTTATTAACTTAATTGTATTATATTACAACTTGTTATAAAAATTAGACTTGATCATCAAAAAAACACAAAGTACTGTGTTGAAATAGTATTACTGTATAATTGAAAAGACACAACTATACAAAATAATAATTCATAATTCTTAATTAACAACTAACTTATACGAATGTTATTTTATCGTATATTAGATTTAATTATACTTCAACAACATTAAAATTACAAATTACATAAAAGTTGGACAAAAGCCTAGTGGATAAAAAGGATAAATCAAAGTTGCGTAGAGATAGTTACGTGAACAAATGAATAATTTGAAGATATTATCGGTGAGCAAATTATCGAACCTAAGTCCGATTTCAATATAGTATTTTATTTTTTAATAAGGGTTTTCGATTCTCTCTTTCTCACGGTGTTTGGATTTAAATTCTTTGTTAGTTTTCTTTTTGGTTGTTGTTATTGAATATGTTTAATCAAATAGTGAGCATTGGATTGGATTCTAGAGTGGAAAATGTAAATTGAATTATCTGTATGTGTTTTTTTTTTTTTTGTATTTTGAGTGAAGATAGTCTTTAAGAAAAGTGAAAAATTGTGGGGTCATCAAAATGCTGGTGGATTGGAAAACACGACAAATTTCTCTCTATAGTTTAATTTTATTTTCACTCGTAAACTTTATTCTTTTTAGGATTTTGAAACTAGAATAATACCATAACATTTTTAACATTTTTGTTTCAAATTTAATATTTTAAATTTAAAATTTCTAAAAATACTAAAAATTATTTATTTGAAAATACATGAAAATGCATCAGAAAGTGTCAACGTTATACTTTGAACGGAAAAATATTTTTCTGAAAACTGTAGTTTCTGCTATTTCACATAATTTCGTAGTCTTATATGTCATAGATTTAATGTGTCATTCAGAAATAACATACAAACTAACTTTAGGAAAATACTTTTTCCGTTCAAAGTAAAACGCTAACACATTAGTTTTTATGTTATTTCTGTAAATAACCTAACAATATAGGTATTTATGTAAAAAACTATATGCAATTTTAGATGTGAGTGCAAAATAATAAATTAGTTTTATCATAAATAAATTACAAATATAACTAAAATTATATTTGAATTCTTTTTTTCTAATTTATATTTTAATTTTTTCTTATTATAAACAAGTTTTAAGATATTTTAATATTACATTTATTTTATTTTTGAAAATTTAAATTAATAATAATATATTAAAAAAAATATTTTAAAAAATATTATTTTTATCAATTATCGACAGCATTTTTCGTGTTTAAAAAGAAAAACTAATTTTTTTTTATAACTTTGACATTTATTATTGGCTTTTTGTTGAAAAAGTCAACATTATCGTCTGATTATTTATGTAAACTTATGTTTGCCGACTTACTACTTGTGTATAAATACATATGTTACTTCATTCATATTAAGTAACTTTTCTCTGCTGCTTCTTCTCTTTTTCCTTAGTAAAATTTATAAAGTTAATAAAATCAGTATAATAATAAATTCTCTATCTCTTTATTATTATTCAACACGTTATCATCACGAGTGTTTGTACCATCTATTTGAGATCCTAAAATAAGATAAAATTCTGTTTTATTAATAAATGTGTATATTATATGGTAGACTTTGCCTCATAAATATTATATGGTAGGCTCTGCGTACTGAATATTATATAGTATATTATGTCTTCTAAATATTATATAGTAGGTTCTGCCTCCTAATATTATATGGTAGGTTCTGTCTCCTGAATATTATATGGTACGCTCTGCCTTCTAAATATTATATGGTAGGTTTTGCCTTCTAAATATTATATGGTAGGCTATGCATCTTGAATATTATATGGTATACTCTGCTTTCTAAATATTATATGATAGGTTTTGCCTCTTGAATATTATATGGTATGCTCTGCCTCCTGAATATTATATGGTAGATTGTATCTTTTAAATATTATATGGTAGACTGTGCATCCTCATTATGGTAAGCTATGCATGCTAAAATTATTTTAATTTATGTGTTATTATATTCACTAATGTTTTATAATTTTATCATAAATTAATTTATGTCATCATTATGTTTAAATTTTTAAAACTGATTATACATATTTATTAATATATATATATATATATAATAGTAATAACAAATTAAAATCTATACCCAAAATTTTATCATGATTATTTATTAAAAATAATTGTAAAATGATTTTTACAAAAGTGATGTTTAACAAATTGTTTTATTATGTTTATAGTTATAATGTCAAATTTGACAAAACTCGAGATTGCTGTTCTTGATATATCTGGAAAAAATTACATGATATGTGCAGTAGCTGCAAAAATGCATTTAAAGGCAAAATACATTCTTGGCACCATCGATAGGTTGGAAACAACATCCGATGAGAAAAAACAAAAGCCATGATATTTTTATGCCAACATATCCATGATGATTTAAAATATGAATATATCACAAAAGAAGATCTTGCAGATCTTTGGCAATCACTAAAAGATAGGTTTGATCACCAGAAATATGTGATCTTACCAAAAGTCAAACATGAGTGGTTAAACCTCCAGTTTAATGATTATAAAAGTGTAAGTGAATATAATTCCGCGTTGCTCGAAATCACTTTTAAGATGATATTATGTGCAGAAAAAATAAGTGATTATGATATGATTGAAAAAACTCTCCAAACATTTCACCTTGGAAATGTAATTCTGCAACAACAATATCGAGCAAAGGGATATACTCGTTATTTTGTTGCTGAACAAAATAATGAACTTGTGATGATGAACAATCAATCTCGTTCCACTGAATCACTTCTATTCACAGAAGTGAATGTTGCATCATGCAATTACAATAATTGGCAAGGACATAGACATGATTGATGCCATGGTCATGGTTGTGGTCGTGGACGTGGACGAGGAGGTGGACGTGGACGTGGAAAAGGAAGAGGTTTTCTTCCCAATGAATTCAAATTCGGGAGAAAGAATAAAATCCAGAAAAATGAAGTTGGTCGCGTATCTGCTATACGCCAAAACATACAATACGAAAATATTTTTTATAGATGTGGCATGAAATGATATTGGTCTCGTACCTATCGTACACCAAAATATTTGGCCAATCTGTATCAAGAATCGCAGAAACAAAAAAGAAAAAAAAAGTGAAATCAACTTCATCTCGGATGAACCTCAACCTTCTTTCGATGGAAATGCATATCTCGATGCTGTTGATTTTCTGGTTGATTCCGAGAATACCAAAGAACTAGATAATTAAGTTTAATGTTATATATATAAAGTTGTATTTAGTTTTCTTACGAACAAAAAAAACTTAATTTTTTTTTGAAAAATATATGTAAGTTTGAACTTTAATAACTTGATGTAAAATAGTTTTGTTATAATATAAATTTATTTTAAAATATGTGTGTTTAACATTAATTAATATATCTTTATCAATATTTTAATTCAGAAAATGTATGTTTTGAGAATGAGAATGCAGATATATGCCTAGCAGACAGTGTTACAACACATACAATACTTAAAAATAAAAAGTTTTTCTCCTATTTCAAAATGAAAAATTCCGCCGGAAACGTGAATACAATATCAAGTAATGCAAATATTATCATAGGCTCTAAAATAGCTAGTTTTTCAATGTCAATGGGAACAAAATTTGAAATAAATGATGTTTTATATTTCTCCGAGTCTCATAGAAAATTATTAAGTTTCAAACACATCCGTACAAATGTATATCATATAGAGACAATGAGCAAAAATAACATTAAATATTTTTACATTACATGGGAGCAGAAACAAATATTGGAAGAATTACCAATGATGTCCTCTGGATTATATTACACAAAAATAAATATAATTGAATCGTATATTATGGTAGACCAGAAGTTTACGAGTACATTCAAAGTGTGGCATGAAAGACTAGGACATCCTGGATCAGTCATGATGAGAAAAATTATACAAAATTCTAATGGCCATCCATTGGAAAACCAAAATATTTCTCAATAACGCGAGTTTTTGTGTAAAACATGTTTTGAAGGAAAACTTATTACTTGGCCATCACCAGCCAAAATTGGTAATAAATCTCCAGTATTCTTAGAAAGAATACATGGTGATATATGTGGGCCTATTCACCCACCATGTGGGCCATTTCGATACTTTATATTTTTAATTGACTCGTCTAGTAGATGGTCATATGTGTATTTGTTAACCACACGAAATATGACTTTCGTAAGATTCATTGCCCAAATAATCAGGTTAATATTATAATTCCCTGATTATACTATAAACAAAGTAAGAATTGACAACGCTGGTGAATTCACGTCACAAGCTTTTAACGATTATTGTATAGTTCTTGGAATCGATGTTGAACATGTGGTTCCACATGTTCATACAAAAAATGCCATGGTTGAGGCTTTGATTAAACGGTTACGACTCATTGCTAAACCGTTAATTTTAAGAACAAATCTCCCAATTTCAGTATGGGGTCATGCTATATTACATGCGGTAGCATTGGTACAAATACGACCAAGTGCAAATCATGAATATTCCCCATTATAATTAACATTTGGCCAAAAGCCCGATGTATCTTTTCTCCGAGTTTTTGGGTGTGCGGTTTATGTTCCTATAGCCCCACAAAAAGAACAAAGATGGGGTCACAAAGAAGATTAGGGATTTATATTGGATTTACATCATCAAGTATTATTCGCTTTTTTGAACCGCAAACTGGTGACATATTAACGACACGACTTGGTGATTGTCATTTTGATGAAGATGAATTTCTTACGTTAGGGGGAGGAATTAAACAACTGAAAGAAGATATTAAATTGTATATACCATCTTTGTTGAATGATCCTCTCACAAAACAACGTGAAATAGAAGTTTAGAAAATCTTACATTTGCAAAATAATGCAAACCAGTTGCAAGATACATTCATAGATACAAAACGAGCAATGAAATCATATATATCCGCTGTGAATGTCACATCAAGAATTAATATTCTTGTAGAACATATTGATGGCGATAAAATAAATGAACCTAGAGTTCAGTTAAACAGTGTGGTTACCAAAACTGTGTGCAGCATGGACATGTCCTTTTCACCTTGATTCTTCTCCCAAGGCAGCTATTTAACCATTTTAACCATGTGGTTAATAATAACTCCCTCCTTTTTCTTTTCCCTTGTTATTCAAACTGAATTTCGTGCTCACACTTGCCTTGTAGGTCAAGATAGGTCTTATTTGATTTTCCTATGTCAATACTTCCTTGTCATCTCCTGTGATGATAAGGTCATCCACATAAACCAAGACCACCACAATTCCTTTTGCGTTTTGACGAGTGAACAAAGTATGATCTGAATGGAATTTCCTTAACCTATTATCAGTAAGTGTGGAGCTTAATTTGTGATACCACGCCCTTGGTGACTGCTTCAACCCATATATTGCCTTCCTAAGTCTTAAAACTTGTCCCTTTTTGCAAAGATCTTCAAGGCCTCGTGGTGGAGTCATATACACTCAGAAATAACAAATTTTTCAAATCACCATTCTTTATTCAAAATCTCACTATTTAATATTTTCATAATGTTTTTTAAAATCCGAAAATACTAAGAACTAAAAACAAATTTTTATCATTAATTAGGTTTTATCTTTATTGTTACAAATAATTTTAAACAATATTTGAATTGATTTTATAAATTAAAAGGATACAAAAATCCAAAAAATATAATAAAATTTATTGCTCAAGTTTTAATTGGTAATCCGTTTTTTGGTTTTTTTGTTATTATAAGTTTCAAATTTTAAATAAAATTTTCTGAGGTATGAAATATATTTATTAAATTGAAATATAACTTTTAAATTACAAAAGTATATGCTATATTAGCAATATTGGAATATTGCATAACAAAATAATTTTGTTTAAAAAAACCATAAAATTAATATATTATGAAATTATTTTTTTCTTTACAAACAATGAAAATAATATGTGAAAATAATAATAGTCAAACTAACAGTTGAATCAATAAGAACCATTTCAATAGTCAATCCAACAACAATTGAGTATTGTTTTTATAATCTTATAATTCTGATTTTTATTTTCCAAATATTTTTGAATGGTTTTAAATGAGACAATAAGATGAAAAAGCCATGGAAAAAAATCAGAAAGATTGGAAATACTACTAGTTTGAAAGAAAAATGACAGTAATTGTGGATGAAGTTATGATTTATATGGTGTCATAATTATTAAAATATCAAAATTTAACTGCACATGATTTAATATTTATCATATCAATAATAAATATATTTAACATTTATTACTCGGGTCTAATAATATCTATATTTAGAATTTAATATATTATTTTATACCTAAGATCTAAATATTTTAAAATTACTGTTACTTTATTTTTTTAGACCTAATAAATTTATGATAATTATAAATATTAGATTATGATAATTTTCCAATTGAGATTACTACGCAGGGCCGGGCCTGACCCAGTAAAAGCAAATCTGTGGTTGCGTCTCTCAATATTAATACAAAAAATCGGCTATTTTTCCAAAAGTATTCTTATCACAATGGCAAATAAAAATAAACTGTTTTTTTATTTGTACCAGCACATACTTGTACAATTCTTTTCATATACTTTTTTTATACATTCATGTTGTCTTTTTAATTGAACAGTTATTATATTTGAAAATTTTTATGAATCTATCATTGTTTATGATTAAATAATAAAAGTAACTAAGACAAAATAATATGTAAGATGCAAATCGTCATTCTCTTCTTTATTCAAATTGGAATAAAACCATATATGAGTGATTGGAATCTTTATTCCCTTATCCTATCACTCTTTCCTTGTTTTATTTCATTTTTTACTCTTTTGTTATTATCTATGTCATTTAGAGTTTCTCTAAACATAGCAATATTCAAAAAAATTTCAGCTTTCTTCCAATAATTATCTCTTCTTCACATTCAATTTTTCTTTCTTCTCTTCTTTATTCAAATCACCATTCTTCTTTTTTATTCAAATCATCATTCTTCTTCTTTTCTTCAAATCACCATTCTTTATTCAAAATCTCACTATTTAATATTTTCATAATGTTTTTTAAAATCCGAAAATACTAAGAACTAAAAACAAATTTTTATCATTAATTCGGTTTTATCTTTTTTGTTACAAATAATTTTAAACAATATTTTAATTGATTTTATAAATTAAAAGGATACAAAAATCCAAAAAATGTAATAAAATTTATTGCTCAAGTTTTAATTGGTAATCCGTTTTTTGGTTTCTTTGTTATTATAAGTTTCAAATTTTAAATAAAATTTTCTGAGGTATGAAATATATTTGTTAAATTGAAATATAACTTTTAAATTACAAAAGTATATGCTATATCAGCAATATTGGAATATTGCATAACGAAATAATTTTGTTTAAAAAAACCATAAAATTAATATATTATGAAATTATTTTTTTCTTTACAAAAAATGAAAATAATATGTGAAAATAATAATAGTCAAACTAACAGTTGAATCAATAAGAACCATTTCAATAGTCAATCCAACAATAATTGAGTATTGTTTTCATAATCATATAATTCTTATTTTTATTTTCCAAATTTTTTTGAATGGTTTTAAATGAGACAATAAAATGAAAAAAACCATGGAAAATAAAAATCAGAAAGATTGGAAATACTACTAGTTTAAAAGAAAAATAAGAATAATTGTGGATGAAGTTATGATTTATATGGTGTCATAATTATTAAAATATCAAAATTTAATTGTACATGATTTAATATTTATCATATCAATAATAGATATATTTAATATTTACTACTCGGGTCTAATAATATCTATATTTAGAATTTAATATATTATTTTATACCTAAGATCTAGATATTTAAAATTACTGTTACTATATTTTTTTAGACCTAATAAATTTATGATAATTATAAATATTAGATTATGACAATTTTCCAATTGAGATTACTACGCAGGGCCGGGCCTGACCCAGTAAAAGCAAATCCGTGGTTGCGTTCCTCAATATTAATACAAAAAATCGTCCATTTTTCCAAAAGTATTCTTATCAAAATGGCAAATAAAAATAAACTATTTTTTTATTTGTACCAGCACATACTTGTACAATTCTTTTCATATACTTTTTTTATACATTCATGTTGTCTTTTAAATTGAACAGTTATTATATTTGAAATTTTTTATGAATCTATGATTGTTTATGATTAAATAAAAGTAACTAAGACAAAATAATATGTAAGATGTAAATCGCCATTCTCTTCTTTATTCAAATTGGAATAAAACCATATATGAGTGATTGGAATCTTTATTCCCTTATCCCTATCACTCTTTCCTTGTTTTATTTTATTTTTTACTCTTTTGTTATTATCTATGTCATTTAGAGTTTCTCTAAACATAACAATATTCAAAAAAATTTCAGCTTTCTTCCAATAATTATCTCTTCTTCACATTCAATTTTTCTTTCTTCTCTTTTTTATTCAAATCACCGTTCTTCTTTTTTATTCAAATCATCATTCTTCTTCATTCTTCAAATCACCATTCTTTATTCAAAATCTCACTATTTAATATTTTCATAATGTATTTTAAAATCCGAAAATACTAAGAACTAAAAACAAATTTTTATCATTAATTAGGTTTTATCTTTATTGTTACAAATAATTTTAAACAATATTTTAATTGATTTTATAAATTAAAAGGATACAAAAATCCAAAAAATGTAATAAAATTTATTGCTCAAGTTTTAATTGGTAATCCGTTTTTTTGGTTTCTTTGTTATTATAAGTTTCAAATTTTAAATAAAATTTTCTGAGGTATGAAATATATTTGCTAAATTGAAATATAACTTTTAAATTACAAAAGTATATGCTATATGAGCAATATTGGAATATTGCATAACGAAATAATTTTGTTTAAAAAAAACCATAAAATTAATATATTATGAAAGTATTTTTTTCTTTACAAACAATGAAAATAATATATGAAAATAATAATAGTCAAACTAACAGTTGAATCAATAAGAACCATTTCAATAGTCAATCCAACAACAATTGAGTATTGTTTTCATAATCTTATAATTCTGATTTTTATTTTCCAAATATTTTTGAATAGTTTTAAATGAGACAATAAGATGAAAAAGCCATGGAAAATAAAAATCAGAAAGATTGGAAATACTACTAGTTTGAAAGAAAAATGAGAGTAATTGTGGATGAAGTAATGATTTATATGGTGTCATAATTATTAAAATATCAAAATTTAACTGTACATGATTTAATATTTATCATATCAATAATAAATATATTTAACATTTATTACTCGGGTCTAATAATATCTATATTTAGAATTTAATATATTATTTTATACCTAAGATCTAGATATTTAAAATTACTGTTACTATATTTTTTTAGACCTAATAAATTTATGATAATTATAAATATTAGATTATGAAAATTTTCCAATTGAGATTACTACGCAGGGTCGGGCCTGACCCAGTAAAAGCAAATCCGTGGTTGCGTCCCTCAATATTAATACAAAAAATCGGCTATTTTTCCAAAAGTATTCTTATCACAATGGCAAATAAAAATAAACTTTTTTTTTATTTGTACCAGCACATACTTGTACAATTCTTTTCACATACTTTTTTTATACATTCATGTTGTCTTTTTAATTGAACAGTTATTATATTTGAAAATGTTTATGAATCTATGATTGTTTATGATTAAATAATAAAAGTAACTAAGACAAAATAATATGTAAGATGCAAATCGTCATTCTCTTCTTTATTCAAATTGGAATAAAACCATATATGAGTGAATGGAATCTTTATTCCCTTATCCCTATCACTCTTTCCTTGTTTTATTTCATTTTTTACTCTTTTGTTATTATCTATGTCATTTAGAGTTTCTCTAAACATAGCAATATTCAAAAAAATTTCAGCTTTCTTCCAATAATTATCTCTTCTTCACATTCAATTTTTCTTTCTTCTCTTTTTTATTCAAATCACCATTCTTCTTTTTTATTCAAATCATCATTCTTCTTCATTCTTCAAATCACCATTCTTTATTCAAAATCTCACTATTTAATATTTTCATAATGTTTTTTAAAATCCGAAAATACTAAGAACTAAAAACAAATTTTTATCATTAATTAGGTTTTATCTTTATTGTTACAAATAATTTTAAACAATATTTTAATTGATTTTATAAATTAAAAGGATACAAAAATCCAAAAAATGTAATAAAATTTATTGCTCAAGTTTTAATTGGTAATCCGTTTTTTGGTTTCTTTGTTATTATAAGTTTCAAATTTTAAATAAAATTTTCTGAGGTATGAAATATATTTTTTAAATTGAAATATAACTTTTAAATTACAAAAGTATATGCTATATCAGCAATATTGGAATATTGCATAACGAAATAATTTTGTTTAAAAAAACCATAAAATTAATATATTATGAAATTATTTTTTTCTTTACAAACAATGAAAATAATATGTGAAAATAATAATAGTCAAACTAACAGTTGAATCAATAAGAACCATTTCAATAGTCAATCCAACAACAATTGAGTATTATTTTCATAATCTTATAATTCTGATTTTTATTTTCCAAATATTTTTGAATGGTTTTAAATGAGACAATAAGATGGAAAAAAGTCATGGAAAATAAAAATCAGAAAGATTGGAAATACTACTAGTTTGAAAGAAAAATGAGAGTAATTGTGGATGAAGTTATGATTTATATGGTGTCATAATTATTAAAATATCAAAATTTAACTGTACATGATTTAATATTTATCATATCAATAATAAATATATTTAACATTTATTACTCGGGTCTAATAATATCTATATTTAGAATTTAATATATTATTTTATACCTAAGATCTAGATATTTAAAATTACTGTTACTATATTTTTTTAGACCTAATAAATTTATGATAATTATAAATATTAGATTATGAAAATTTTCCAACTGAGGTTACTACGCAGGGCCGGGCCTGACCTAGTAAAAGCAAATCTGTGGTTGCGTCCCTCAATATTAATACAAAAAATCGGCTATTTTTCCAAAAGTATTCTTATTACAATGGCAAATAAAAATAAACTGTTTTTTTATTTGTACCAGCACATACTTGTACAATTCTTTTCATATACTTTTTTTATACATTCATGTTGTCTTTTTAATTGAACAGTTATTATATTTGAAAATGTTTATGAATCTATGATTGTTTATGATTAAATAATAAAAGTAACTAAGACAAAATAATATGTAAGATGCAAATCGTCATTCTCTTCTTTATTCAAATTGGAATAAAACCATATATGAGTGATTGGAATCTTTATTCCCTTATCCCTATCACTCTTTCCTTGTTTTATTTCATTTTTTACTCTTTTGTTATTATCTATGTCATTTAGAGTTTCTCTAAACATAGCAATATTAAAAAAAATTTCAGCTTTCTTCCAATAATTATCTCTTCTTCACATTCAATTTTTCTTTCTTCTCTTCTTTATTCAAATCACCATTCTTCTTTTTTATTCAAATCATCATTCTTCTTCTTTCTTCAAATCACCATTCTTTATTCAAAATCTCACTATTTAATATTTTCATAATGTTTTTTAAAATCCGAAAATACTAAGAACTAAAAAATTTTTTTTATCATTAATTAGATTTTACCTTTTTTGTTACAAATAATTTTAAACAATATTTTAATTGATTTTATAAATTAAAAGGATACAAAAATCCAAAAAATGTAATAAAATTTATTGCTCAAGTTTTAATTGGTAATCCGTTTTTTGGTTTCTTTGTTATTATAAGTTTCAAATTTTAAATAAAATTTTCTGAGGTATGAAATATATTTGTTAAATTGAAATATAACTTTTAAATTACAAAAGTATATGCTATATCAGCAATATTGGAATATTGCATAACGAAATAATTTTGTTTAAAAAAACCATAAAATTAATATATTATGAAATTATTTTTTTCTTTACAAACAATGAAAATAATATGTGAAAATAATAATAGTCAAACTAACAGTTGAATCAATAAGAACCATTTCAATAGTCAATCCAACAACAATTGAGTATTATTTTCATAATCTTATAATTCTGATTTTTATTTTCCAAATATTTTTGAATGGTTTTAAATGAGACAATAAGATGGAAAAAAGTCATGGAAAATAAAAATCAGAAAGATTGGAAATACTACTAGTTTGAAAGAAAAATGAGAGTAATTGTGGATGAAGTTATGATTTATATGGTGTCATAATTATTAAAATATCAAAATTTAACGGTACATGATTTAATATTTATCATATCAATAATAAATATATTTAACATTTATTACTCGGGTCTAATAATATCTATATTTAGAATTTAATATATTATTTTATACCTAAGATCTAGATATTTAAAATTACTGTTACTATATTTTTTTAGACCTAATAAATTTATGATAATTATAAATATTAGATTATGACAATTTTCCAACTGAGATTACTACGCAGGGCTGGGCCTGACCCAGTAAAAACAAATCCGTGGTTGCGTCCCTCAATATTAATACAAAAAATTGGCTATTTTTCCAAAAGTATTCTTATCACAATAGCAAATAAAAATAAACTGTTTTTTTATTTGTACCAGCACATACTTGTACAATTCTTTTCATATACTTTTTTTATACATTCATGTTGTCTTTTTAATTGAACAGTTATTATATTTGAAAATGTTTATGAATCTATGATTGTTTATGATTAAATAAAAGTAACTAAGACAAAATAATATGTAAGATGCAAATCGCCATTCTCTTCTTTATTCAAATTGGAATAAAACCATATATGAGTGATTGGAATCTTTATTCCCTTATCCCTATCACTCTTTCCTTGTTTTATTTCATTTTTTACTCTTTTGTTATTATCTATGTCATTTAGAGTTTCTCTAAACATAGCAATATTCAAAAAAATTTCAACTTTCTTCCAATAATTATCTCTTCTTCACATTCAATTTTTCTTTCTTCTCTTCTTTATTCAAATCACCATTCTTCTTTTTTATTCAAATCATCATTCTTCTTCTTTCTTCAAATCACCATTCTTTATTCAAAATCTCACTATTTAATATTTTCATAATGTTTTTTAAAATCCGAAAATACTAAGAACTAAAAACAAATTTTTATCATTAATTAGGTTTTATCTTTATTGTTACAAATAATTTTAAACAATATTTGAATTGATTTTATAAATTAAAAGGATACAAAAATCCAAAAAATATAATAAAATTTATTGCTCAAGTTTTAATTGGTAATCCGTTTTTTGGTTTCTTTGTTATTATAAGTTTCAAATTTTAAATAAAATTTTCTGAGGTATGAAATATATTTATTAAATTGAAATATAACTTTTAAATTACAAAAGTATATGCTATATTAGCAATATTGGAATATTGCATAACAAAATAATTTTGTTTAAAAAAACCATAAAATTAATATATTATGAAATTATTTTTTTCTTTACAAACAATGAAAATAATATGTGAAAATAATAATAGTCAAACTAACAGTTGAATCAATAAGAACCATTTCAATAGTCAATCCAACAACAATTGAGTATTGTTTTTATAATCTTATAATTCTGATTTTTATTTTCCAAATATTTTTGAATGGTTTTAAATGAGACAATAAGATGAAAAAGCCATGGAAAAAAATCAGAAAGATTGGAAATACTACTAGTTTGAAAGAAAAATGACAGTAATTGTGGATGAAGTTATGATTTATATGGTGTCATAATTATTAAAATATCAAAATTTAACTGCACATGATTTAATATTTATCATATCAATAATAAATATATTTAACATTTATTACTCGGGTCTAATAATATCTATATTTAGAATTTAATATATTATTTTATACCTAAGATCTAAATATTTTAAAATTACTGTTACTTTATTTTTTTAGACCTAATAAATTTATGATAATTATAAATATTAGATTATGATAATTTTCCAATTGAGATTACTACGCAGGGCCGGGCCTGACCCAGTAAAAGCAAATCTGTGGTTGCGTCTCTCAATATTAATACAAAAAATCGGCTATTTTTCCAAAAGTATTCTTATCACAATGGCAAATAAAAATAAACTTTTTTTTTATTTGTACCAGCACATACTTGTACAATTCTTTTCATATACTTTTTTTATACATTCATGTTGTCTTTTTAATTGAACAGTTATTATATTTGAAAATTTTTATGAATCTATGATTGTTTATGATTAAATAATAAAAGTAACTAAGACAAAATAATATGTAAGATGCAAATCGTCATTCTCTTTTTTATTCAAATTGGAATAAAACCATATATGAGTGATTGAAATCTTTATTCCTTTATCTCTATCACTCTTTCCTTGTTTTATTTCATTTTTTACTCTTTTGTTATTATCTATGTCATTTAGAGTTTCTCTAAACATAGCAATATTCAAAAAATTTTCAGCTTTCTTCCAATAATTATCTCTTCTTCACATTCAATTTTTCTTTCTTCTCTTCTTTATTCAAATCACCATTCTTCTTTTTTATTCAAATCATCATTCTTTTTTTTCTTCAAATCACCATTCTTTATTCAAAATCTCACTATTTAATATTTTCATAATGTTTTTTAAAATCCGAAAATACTAAGAACTAAAAACAAATTTTTATCATTAATTCGGTTTTATCTTTTTTGTTACAAATAATTTTAAACAATATTTTAATTGATTTTATAAATTAAAAGGATACAAAAATCCAAAAAATGTAATAAAATTTATTGCTCAAGTTTTAATTGGTAATCCGTTTTTTGGTTTCTTTGTTATTATAAGTTTCAAATTTTAAATAAAATTTTCTGAGGTATGAAATATATTTGTTAAATTGAAATATAACTTTTAAATTACAAAAGTATATGCTATATCAGCAATATTGGAATATTGCATAACGAAATAATTTTGTTTAAAAAAACCATAAAATTAATATATTATGAAATTATTTTTTTCTTTACAAACAATGAAAATAATATGTGAAAATAATAATAGTCAAACTAACAGTTGAATCAATAAGAACCATTTCAATAGTCAATCCAACAACAATTGAGTATTGTTTTCATAATCATTTAATTCTTATTTTTATTTTCCAAATTTTTTTGAATGGTTTTAAATGAGACAATAAGATGAAAAAAGCCATGGAAAATAAAAATCAGAAAGATTGAAATACTACTAGTTTGAAAGAAAAATGAGAATAATTGTGGATGAAGTTATGATTTATATGGTGTCATAATTATTAAAATATCAAAATTTAACTGTACATGATTTAATATTTATCATATCAATAATAAATATATTTAATATTTACTACTCGGGTCTAATAATATCTATATTTAGAATTTAATATATTATTTTATACCTAAGATCTAGATATTTAAAATTACTGTTACTATATTTTTTTAGACCTAATAAATTTATGATAATTATAAATATTAGATTATGACAATTTTCCAATTGAGATTACTACGCAGGGCCGGGCCTGACCCAGTAAAAGCAAATCCGTGGTTGCGTTCCTCAATATTAATACAAAAAATCGTCCATTTTTCCAAAAGTATTCTTATCACAATGGCAAATAAAAATAAACTGTTTTTTTATTTGTACCAGCACATACTTGTACAATTCTTTTCATATACTTTTTTTATACATTCATGTTGTCTTTTAAATTGAACAGTTATTATATTTGAAATTTTTTATGAATCTATGATTGTTTATGATTAAATAAAAGTAACTAAGACAAAATAATATGTAAGATGTAAATCGCCATTCTCTTCTTTATTCAAATTGGAATAAAACCATATATGAGTGATTGGAATCTTTATTCCCTTATCCCTATCACTCTTTCCTTGTTTTATTTCATTTTTTACTCTTTTGTTATTATCTATGTCATTTAGAGTTTCTCTAAACATAACAATATTCAAAAAAATTTCAGCTTTCTTCCAATAATTATCTCTTCTTCACATTCAATTTTTCTTTCTTCTCTTTTTTATTCAAATCACCGTTCTTCTTTTTTATTCAAATCATCATTCTTCTTCATTCTTCAAATCACCATTCTTTATTCAAAATCTCACTATTTAATATTTTCATAATGTATTTTAAAATCCGAAAATACTAAGAACTAAAAACAAATTTTTATCATTAATTAGGTTTTATCTTTATTGTTACAAATAATTTTAAACAATATTTTAATTGATTTTATAAATTAAAAGGATACAAAAATCCAAAAAATGTAATAAAATTTATTGCTCAAGTTTTAATTGGTAATCCGTTTTTTTGGTTTCTTTGTTATTATAAGTTTCAAATTTTAAATAAAATTTTCTGAGGTATGAAATATATTTGCTAAATTGAAATATAACTTTTAAATTACAAAAGTATATGCTATATGAGCAATATTGGAATATTGCATAACGAAATAATTTTGTTTAAAAAAAACCATAAAATTAATATATTATGAAAGTATTTTTTTCTTTACAAACAATGAAAATAATATATGAAAATAATAATAGTCAAACTAACAGTTGAATCAATAAGAACCATTTCAATAGTCAATCCAACAACAATTGAGTATTGTTTTCATAATCTTATAATTCTGATTTTTATTTTCCAAATATTTTTGAATAGTTTTAAATGAGACAATAAGATGAAAAAGCCATGGAAAATAAAAATCAGAAAGATTGGAAATACTACTAGTTTGAAAGAAAAATGAGAGTAATTGTGGATGAAGTAATGATTTATATGGTGTCATAATTATTAAAATATCAAAATTTAACTGTACATGATTTAATATTTATCATATCAATAATAAATATATTTAACATTTATTACTCTCGTCTAATAATATCTATATTTAGAATTTAATATATTATTTTATACCTAAGATCTAGATATTTAAAATTACTGTTACTATATTTTTTAGACCTAATAAATTTATGATAATTATAAATATTAGATTATGAAAATTTTCCAATTGAGATTACTACGCAGGGTCGGGCCTGACCCAGTAAAAGCAAATCCGTGGTTGCGTCTCTCAATATTAATACAAAAATCGGCTATTTTTCCAAAAGTATTTTTATCACAATGGCAAATAAAAATAAACTATTTTTTTATTTGTACCAGCACATACTTGTACAATTCTTTTCATATACTTTTTTTATACATTCATGTTATCTTTTTAATTGAACAGTTATTATATTTGAAATTTTTTATGAATCTATGATTGTTTATGATTAAATAATAAAAGTAACTAAGACAAAATAATATGTAAGATGCAAATCGCCATTCTCTTCTTTATTCAGATTGGAATAAAACTATATATGAGTGATTGGAATCTTTATTCCCTTATCCCTATCACTCTTTCCTTGTTTTATTTCATTTTTTACTCTTTTGTTATTATCTATGTCATTTAGAGTTTCTCTAAACATAGCAATATTCAAAAAAATTTCAGCTTTCTTCCAATAATTATCTCTTCTTCACATTCAATTTTTCTTTCTTCTCTTCTTTATTCAAATCACCATTCTTCTTTTTTATTCAAATCATCATTCTTCTTCATTCTTCAAATCACCATTCTTTATTCAAAATCTCACTATTTAATATTTTCATAATGTTTTTTAAAATCCGAAAATACTAAGAACTAAAAACAAATTTTTATCATTAATTAGGTTTTATCTTTATTGTTACAAATAATTTTAAACAATATTTTAATTGATTTTATAAATTAAAAGGATACAAAAATCCAAAAAATGTAATAAAATTTATTGCTCAAGTTTTAATTGGTAATCCGTTTTTTGGTTTCTTTGTTATTATAAGTTTCAAATTTTAAATAAAATTTTCTGAGGTATGAAATATATTTGTTAAATTGAAATATAACTTTTAAATTACAAAAGTATATGCTATATCAGCAATATTGGAATATTGCATAACGAAATAATTTTGTTTAAAAAAAACCATAAAATTAATATATTATGAAATTATTTTTTTCTTTACAAACAATGAAAATAATATGTGAAAATAATAATAGTCAAACTAACAGTTGAATCAATAAGAACCATTTCAATAGTCAATCCAACAACAATTGAGTATTGTTTTCATAATCTTATAATTCTGATTTTTATTTTCCAAATATTTTTGAATGGTTTTAAATGAGACAATAAGATGAAAAAGCCATGGAAAATAAAAATCAGAAAGATTGGAAATACTACTAGTTTGAAAGAAAAATGAGAGTAATTGTGGATGAAGTTATGATTTATATGGTGTCATAATTATTAAAATATCAAAATTTAACTGTACATGATTTAATATTTATCATATCAATAATAAATATATTTAACATTTATTACTCGGGTCTAATAATATCTATATTTAGAATTTAATATATTATTTTATACCTAAGATCTAGATATTTAAAATTACTGTTACTATATTTTTTTAGACCTAATAAATTTATGATAATTATAAATATTAGATTATGACAATTTTCCAATTGAGATTACTACGCAGGGCCGGGCCTGACCCAGTAAAAGCAAATCCGTGGTTGCGTTCCTCAATATTAATACAAAAAATCGGCCATTTTTCCAAAAGTATTCTTATCACAATGGCAAATAAAAATAAACTGTTTTTTTATTTGTACCAGCACATACTTGTACAATTCTTTTCATATACTTTTTTTATACATTCATGTTATCTTTTTAATTGAACAGTTATTATATTTGAAATTTTTTATGAATCTATGATTGTTTATGATTAAATAAAAGTAACTAAGACAAAATAATATGTGAGATGCAAATCGCCATTCTCTTCTTTATTCAGATTGGAATAAAACCATATATGAGTGATTGGAATCTTTATTCCCTTATCCCTATCACTCTTTCCTTGTTTTATTTCATTTTTACTCTTTTGTTATTATCTATGTCATTTAGAGTTTCTCTAAACATAGCAATATTCAAAAAAATTTCAGCTTTCTTCCAATAATTATCTCTTCTTCACATTCAATTTTTCTTTCTTATCTTCTTTATTCAAATCACCATTCTTCTTTTTTATTCAAATCATCATTCTTCTTCATTCTTCAAATCACCATTCTTTATTCAAAATCTCACTATTTAATATTTTCATAATGTTTTTTAAAATCCGAAAATACTAAGAACTAAAAACAAATTTTTATCATTAATTAGGTTTTATCTTTATTGTTACAAATAATTTTAAACAATATTTTAATTGATTTTATAAATTAAAAGGATACAAAAATCCAAAAAATGTAATAAAATTTATTGCTCAAGTTTTAATTGGTAATCCGTTTTGTGGTTTCTTTGTTATTATAAGTTTCAAATTTTAAATAAAATTTTCTGAGGTATGAAATATATTTGTTAAATTGAAATATAACTTTTAAATTACAAAAGTATATGCTATATCAGCAATATTGGAATATTGCATAACGAAATAATTTTGTTTAAAAAAACCATAAAATTAATATATTATGAAATTATTTTTTTCTTTACAAACAATGAAAATAATATGTGAAAATAATAATAGTCAAACTAACAGTTGAATCAATAAGAACCATTTCAATAGTCAATCCAACAACAATTGAGTATTATTTTCATAATCTTATAATTCTGATTTTTATTTTCCAAATATTTTTGAATGGTTTTAAATGAGACAATAAGATGGAAAAAAGTCATGGAAAATAAAAATCAGAAAGATTGGAAATACTACTAGTTTGAAAGAAAAATGAGAGTAATTGTGGATGAAGTTATGATTTATATGGTGTCATAATTATTAAAATATCAAAATTTAACTGTACATGATTTAATATTTATCATATCAATAATAAATATATTTAACATTTATTACTCGGGTCTAATAATATCTATATTTAGAATTTAATATATTATTTTATACCTAAGATCTAGATATTTAAAATTACTGTTACTATATTTTTTTAGACCTAATAAATTTATGATAATTATAAATATTAGATTATGAAAATTTTCCAACTGAGGTTACTACGCAGGGCCGGGCCTGACCTAGTAAAAGCAAATCTGTGGTTGCGTCCCTCAATATTAATACAAAAAATCGGCTATTTTTCCAAAAGTATTCTTATCACAATGGCAAATAAAAATAAACTGTTTTTTTATTTGTACCAGCACATACTTGTACAATTCTTTTCATATACTTTTTTTATACATTCATGTTGTCTTTTTAATTGAACAGTTATTATATTTGAAAATGTTTATGAATCTATGATTGTTTATGATTAAATAATAAAAGTAACTAAGACAAAATAATATGTAAGATGCAAATCGTCATTCTCTTCTTTATTCAAATTGGAATAAAACCATATATGAGTGATTGGAATCTTTATTCCCTTATCCCTATCACTCTTTCCTTGTTTTATTTCATTTTTTACTCTTTTGTTATTATCTATGTCATTTAGAGTTTCTCTAAACATAGCAATATTCAAAAAAATTTCAGCTTTCTTCCAATAATTATCTCTTCTTCACATTCAATTTTTCTTTCTTCTCTTCTTTATTCAAATCACCATTCTTCTTTTTTATTCAAATCATCATTCTTCTTCTTTCTTCAAATCACCATTCTTTATTCAAAATCTCACTATTTAATATTTTCATAATGTTTTTTAAAATCCGAAAATACTAAGAACTAAAAAAAATTTTTATCATTAATTAGGTTTTATCTTTATTGTTACAAATAATTTTAAACAATATTTTAATTGATTTTATAAATTAAAAGGATACAAAAATCCAAAAAATGTAATAAAATTTATTGCTCAAGTTTTAATTGGTAATCTGTTTTTTGGTTTTTTTGTTATTATAAGTTTCAAATTTTAAATAAAATTTTCTGAGGTATGAAATATATTTGTTAAATTGAAATATAACTTTTAAATTACAAAAGTATATGCTATATCAGCAATATTGGAATATTGCATAACGAAATAATTTTGTTTAAAAAAAACCATAAAATTAATATATTATGAAATTATTTTTTCTTTACAAACAATGAAAATAATATGTGAAAATAATAATAGTCAAACTAACAGTTGAATCAATAAGAACCATTTCAATAGTCAATCCAACAACAATTGAGTATTGTTTTCATAATCTTATAATTCTGATTTTTATTTTCCAAATATTTTTGAATGGTTTTAAATGAGACAATAAGATGAAAAAAGCCATGGAAAATAAAAATCAGAAAGATTGGAAATACTACTAGTTTGAAAGAAAAATGAGAGTAATTGTGGATGAAGTTATGATTTATATGGTGTCATAATTATTAAAATATCAAAATTTAACGGTACATGATTTAATATTTATCATATCAATAATAAATATATTTAACATTTATTACTCGGGTCTAATAATATCTATATTTAGAATTTAATATATTATTTTATACCTAAGATCTAGATATTTAAAATTACTGTTACTATATTTTTTTAGACCTAATAAATTTATGATAATTATAAATATTAGATTATGACAATTTTCCAACTGAGATTACTACGCAGGGCTGGGCCTGACCCAGTAAAAACAAATCCGTGGTTGCGTCCCTCAATATTAATACAAAAAATTGGCTATTTTTCCAAAAGTATTCTTATCACAATAGCAAATAAAAATAAACTGTTTTTTTATTTGTACCAGCACATACTTGTACAATTCTTTTCATATACTTTTTTTATACATTCATGTTGTCTTTTTAATTGAACAGTTATTATATTTGAAAATGTTTATGAATCTATGATTGTTTATGATTAAATAAAAGTAACTAAGACAAAATAATATGTAAGATGCAAATCGCCATTCTTTTCTTTATTCAAATTGGAATAAAACCATATATGAGTGATTGGAATCTTTATTCCTTTATCCCTATCACTCTTTCCTTGTTTTATTTCATTTTTTACTCTTTTGTTATTATCTATGTCATTTAGAGTTTCTCTAAACATAGCAATATTCAAAAAAATTTCAACTTTCTTCCAATAATTATCTCTTCTTCACATTCAATTTTTCTTTCTTCTCTTCTTTATTCAAATCACCATTCTTCTTTTTTATTCAAATCATCATTCTTCTTCTTTCTTCAAATCACCATTCTTTATTCAAAATCTCACTATTTAATATTTTCATAATGTTTTTTAAAATCCGAAAATACTAAGAACTAAAAACAAATTTTTATCATTAATTAGGTTTTATCTTTATTGTTACAAATAATTTTAAACAACATTTTAATTGATTTTATAAATTAAAAGGATACAAAAATCCAAAAAAATGTAATAAAATTTATTGCTCAAGTTTTAATTGGTAATCCGTTTTTTGGTTTCTTTGTTATTATAAGTTTAAAAATTTTAAATAAAATTTTCTGAGGTATGAAATAAGTTTAAAAAAACTTAATTTTTTTTTGAAAAATATATGTAAGTTTGAACTTTAATAACTTGATGTAAAATAGTTTTGTTATAATATAAATTTATTTTAAAATATGTGTGTTTAACATTAATTAATATATCTTTATCAATATTTTAATTCAGAAAATGTATGTTTTGAGAATGAGAATGCAGATATATGCCTAGCAGACAGTGTTACAACACATACAATACTTAAAAATAAAAAGTTTTTCTCCTATTTCAAAATGAAAAATTCCGCCGGAAACGTGAATACAATATCAAGTAATGCAAATATTATCATAGGCTCTAAAATAGCTAGTTTTTCAATGCCAAAGGGAACAAAATTTGAAATAAATGATGTTTTATATTCCTCCGAGTCTCATAGAAAATTATTAAGTTTCAAACACATCCGTACAAATGTATATCATATAGAGACAATGAGCAAAAATAACATTAAATATTTTTACATTACATGGGAGCAGAAACAAATATTGGAAGAATTACCAATGATGTCCTCTGGATTATATTACACAAAAATAAATATAATTGAATCGTATATTACGGTAGACCAGAAGTTTACGAGTACATTCAAAGTGTGGCATGAAAGACTAGGACATCCTGGATCAGTCATGATGAGAAAAATTATACAAAATTCTAATGGCCATCCATTGGAAAACCAAAATATTTCTCAATAACGCGAGTTTTTGTGTAAAACATGTTTTGAAGGAAAACTTATTACTTGGCCATCACCAGCCAAAATTGGTAATAAATCTCCAGTATTCTTAGAAAGAATACATGGTGATATATGTGGGCCTATTCACCCACCATGTGGGCCATTTCGATACTTTATATTTTTAATTGACTCGTCTAGTAGATGGTCATATGTGTATTTGTTAACCACACGAAATATGACTTTCGTAAGATTCATTGCCCAAATAATCAGGTTAATATTATAATTCCCTGATTATACTATAAACAAAGTAAGAATTGACAACGCTGGTGAATTCACGTCACAAGCTTTTAACGATTATTGTATAGTTCTTGGAATCGATGTTGAACATGTGGTTCCACATGTTCATACACAAAATGCCATGGTTGAGGCTTTGATTAAATGGTTACGACTCATTGCTAAACCATTAATTTTAAGAACAAATCTCCCAATTTCAATATGGGGTCATGCTATATTACATGCGGTAGCATTGGTACAAATACGACCAAGTGCAAATCATGAATATTCCCCATTATAATTAACATTTGGCCAAAAGCCCGATGTATCTTTTCTCCGAGTTTTTGGGTGTGCGGTTTATGTTCCTATAGCCCCACAAAAAGAACAAAGATGGGGTCACAAAGAAGATTAGGGATTTATATTGGATTTACATCATCAAGTATTATTCGCTTTTTTGAACCGCGAACTGGTGACATATTAACGACACGACTTGCTGATTGTCATTTTGATGAAGATGAATTTCTTACGTTAGGGGGAGGAATTAAACAACTGAAAGAAGATATTAAATTGTATATGCCATCTTTGTTGTATCTTGATCCTCTCACAAAAAAACGTGAAATAGAAGTTTAGAAAATCTTACATTTGCAAAATATTGCAAACTAGTTGCAAGATGCATTCATAGATACAAAACGAGCAATGAAATCATATATATCCGCTGTGAATGTCACATCAAAAATTAATATTCTTGTAGAACATATTGATGGCGATAAAATAAATGAACCTAGAGTTCAGTTAAAGAAGGAGAGACCGATGAGATCAAAAAATTAAAATTCCCATAAGAAAAAGTATTTGGGAGAGCAAAATCAAAAGATTCCAGAATAACCTCACAAAAAACGTCTCGAAAATATTTGTGAAAAGATTATAGAGGAAGCAATTCAAACGGAATGTCTAGAAGACATACGCAAACATGTTTTTGAAAACCGTAAAGAGGAAATCCGTCCAAAAACCAACGTAATAGCGAAACATATGAGATTTCAATTAACTATACTCAAAATTGAAAATTATGGGTTAGGAATGAAATACAGGATATTAATAGAATATTCTTTTTTTCTGTATCATAAGAAATTGAAAATGAAAATGATGACGCAGATCCAATGTTTGTAACAAAATGTCAAAAAGCACCTGATTGGGAAAAATGGCAAATATTCATGAGAAATGAATTATTCTCTCTACAAAAAAAGAAATGTCTTTGGACCCATTGTCATTACACTTGAAGATGTAGTGTCAGTTGGGTGCAATTATAAGAAAAAAATGAGAAAAACGAGGTCAGTAGATATAAAGTCCGTCTTGTTGCACAACGGTTTTCTCAAAGAACGAGAATAGATTATGAAGAAACATATTCTCCAGTCATGGATGCAATTACATTTAGATATTTAATGAGTTTATCATCATTCAAAAGGTTAGAAATGCACCTTATAGATGTCATGACTGCATAGTTGTATGGAACCATTGATAGTGATATATACATGAGAATCCCAGAAAGATTTAAGATCCCAGAAGGATTCAAGATCCCAAAAGGATCAAAGATCTCTAAAGGATCCAAAGAACTATATTCAGTCAAATGACAGCGATAATTATATGGGTTAAAACAATCCGGACGCATGTGGTATAATCGCTTAAGTGAATATCTGTTGAAAAGGGATATATTAACAATGTGATATGCCCTTGCGTATTTATAAATAAATTCCCATCAGGTTTTGTGATCAATGCTGTTTATGTAGATGACCTGAATATAATTGGAACTCAAAAGGAAATTGATAATGTAAGAACTCAAATGAAAGAAGAATTTGAAATGAAAGATCTTGGAAAGACAAAATTTTTTCTATGATTCCAAATTGAGCATTTCCAAGATGGAATATTTGTGTATCAATCAAATAATTCAAAAATGATAATAAAACGATTTAATATGGATAAAGCGAATTTTTTTATTACTCCAATGGTTAATCGATCGCTTAATATAAAGAAAGATCATCACCTAAACAAAGACATTGAAGTGGAATAAAACATATTTTCCGTTATCTCCAAGATACAATTGATTTGAGATTATTTTATTCTAAAAACCTCGAGTTTCGTTTTGTTGGTTTTGCAAATGCTGGATATTTATAGGATTCACACAAAGTTCGGTCCCAAACCGGTTATGTTTTCACATTTGGTGGAACTGCGATCTCGTGGCGATCTCAAAAACAAATTTTGGTTGCCACTTCTTCAAACTATGCCGAAATCATTGCCTTTAATGAAGCTTGAAGAGAATGTATATGGCTCAGATTTATGACTCAACATATATAAGGAGCAAGTGGATTAATCAACAATAAGAAGCCAACAAAATTATTCGAAGATAATGCTACATGTGTCACACAAATCAAAGAAGGTTATATCAAGAGTGATCGTACAAAACATATTCTTTCAAGATTTTTCTTTTATATTCAAGAACTTGAGAAAAATCAAGAATTTGACATCAAGTACATTCGTTCAAATGATAATGCAGCAGATTTGTTTACAAAGGCGTTTCCTACAACAACGTTCAGAAAACATGTTCAGAATATTAGAATGCGTCATATGCGAGACTTATAAAGAGAAACCTATCTATTTTTTCGAGAGAGAGATTACATATCTATACTATTTTTACTTTATCATGATTTTTCTCTCATTGAATTTTTACATGATAAAGTTTTTAACGACGTAGTACGTAATATTTTAATAATAATAAATAATTAAAGAGCAGTATTGAAAAAATCAACATTATCATTTGATTATTTATGTAAACTTACATTTGCCTACTTATTCATTCTATATAAATGCGTATGTTAATAAAGTAACTTTTCTATAATTGTTTTTCTCTTTTTACTATATAAAATCAATATAATAATAAATTATCTATATTAATAAAATTAATATAATAATAAATTATCTATTTTTCTATTATTATTCAAACACTTTTCACATTATTACCATCGAAACATATTTCCGTGGAGGGGTCCACGAAAGATTATAACGCCGTTTAATCCACTTCTCAAAGCATAAAGTCAATGGTATATAAACCGGAACCGGTTGAATCCTAAATTAGTAGCCAATTTGGTTTAGATTTTTATAAAAACCAAAATACTAGTTATAACAAAAAAATTTCATTAAACTCTAAAAAAATTAAGGAAATTCATTTCAAAGTTCGAATTTTTGGTTTTTCTATAATATTTTTACTGATATACATAATTTTATAATATTATAATTTTTAAAGTAGTATTTTAAAATAATATATCTAAACAAAAATTTAAATCTAATATTGTAGAACTAAAATTCAAAAAATAGCATAAAAATTATGTGAAATTTTTTTTAAAAGTAAATAAATTATATATAAATTTAAAACATTATATCTGATTTCTTTTTTAATTTAAAATTTAATTTTTATTAAATTTTTAATAAATTTTAATTTTATATTTGTGTTATTACTGTAAATTTAAATTAATCATAATAATTTTAAAACAAAAACTTAAAAACTATTATTTTACAAAATTACCTAATTTTTATTAATATAACTATATTTACATTTTATTATAACTTGAATATTTCATGTTTAGTATTTTTATATTTAAAAATATTTATTATTAGCAGGTAAAATATTCAATCTAATCAGTTGGACCAAATTGAATCGTGACGGAAATGCATATCTAATATCGACATCCGAGCATTGTTTAATCACTTTGCCAATAAAAAATATTAAAATTATTGGTAATTAAAATCAATTACTAGTTTCCTAATTTTCTGGGTAATATTTTTTTGTTTAAGACGTACAACTTAATCAACTTTAGTAACTAAATAAATTAATAATGTCGTTTTAAACCTAATCCCCCAATAATATATACAATTGCCGAAAAAGGATAGAGAAGACAAAAAAGAACAGAGAGAGAAAGATAGACGCAGAAGAAGAACAGTATTGGTCTTTGCAATTCACACACATCAAATGGGATAATAATAAAAGCTTCCAACTTTTTTTTCTTCTTTAAATTGCAAGAATTCGATCCTCAGAAATTTGAAGAACCAGAGCAAGAATTGAGAATAGAATCCCAGTAATCAAGGTCTTTTTTTACTTTTTTTTTTCTTACCACAAATTGCGGGTCTCTGTCTTTGCGTGGTCTCCATGTTGTGTTCCCTAATCTAACGCTTGTTTCTTGAGGTTTCATTACCATCTGTCTCTGTTCCTGCTTCGTTGAGAACGACCCTTGTTAGAATTGTATGATTTAAGGTGTGGTGGTACATTTTTGCTGGCCCAAAACCTAGGTTTCCGGTTTTAACTCTTAATTTCCCACCTTTTGGGCGTACATACGGTATTTTCAGTGTTTGTCTTATTTCAGATCTATTGCGTTGTGATCCACTATCAAGTGATTATGTAATTGACGTATTTTCTTTTTAATTTAATCCATGGAGAATTCTGCAATTTAGATTCTTATATGTTTTGTGGTTTGGGTATATAAAATTAAGCTTTACCAACGAAGTTTTCAGAAACTTGTGAGAGAATGTTGTCAACTTTGAATTCGTTTAGGTTATTTGTTGGCCTGAGTTTCTGTCAATGTTTAGAGTTGATTGTACCATTCTGTTTACTTCGAACATTCTTCTGTTGGAGTCAGTGTAGCTAATATATGTCTTCTTGTTTTAGTTGTGAAGCAGTATAAAATTTCACTAGCTGCATTATTGGAGTGGAACACATTCGTGGCGCTTATCGAATATCGATCAAATTCTCTGTTTGTTTGTACATAAAGAATTTAACTTAACACCTGTCTGAGGGGGAGGGGAGCTAAAGGGGGAGAGAAATGGAGACTGCCAAAGCTTGGATCAGTAAATTAAAATCTAAAGACAAGGTAAAATCCTCAAAAAAGAAGGAAGCCACAAGCAATGTAAAGGATGGACCGAAAACACCTGGAAGTGAAGAAGTACTTTCAAATGTAACTAAGGAGAAAGCTGCTGCTGCAAAACTATATATTGAAAATCATTACAAAATGCAAATGCAGAGTCTGCAAGAAAGAAAAGAGCGGTATGGTTTCAGTACATATTTTTCACTATGTAATTTTTTTTCATGCTGCGAAATAATTTCAGTTGTGCCTTTTCTGTTGTTGATATTTATACTTTATGCAGACGCAAAATGCTAGAAAAAAAATTAGCTGCTGCAGAAGTCTCTGAGGAAGAGCAAAACAACTTGCTAAAGGACTTGGAGTTGAAAGAAACCGAATACATGCGCCGTCAAAGGCATAAAATGGGAGCTGATGACTTTGAGCCACTGACAATGATTGGGAAGGGTGCATTTGGAGAGGTATCATATATTTGCTTGGACTCTTTTCAAAACTAAATTTTGGGTAATGCCTTCTGTGAAGTTTAACCTATCTACCTTATTTCTTTTGCATTCTTATCATTAGTTGTCCTGTGGCTTGTAGGATTTATACCATCTGAATATACATAGTAACACATAATATATATATATATATAGTTTTCTTGTACCTGAAACCGTTTCAAGTTTTAAGTATGGATCATACAAAAGTTCAAATGGAATGCTGCCAAAGTGTCATGAGGAAAATGTTTCCATATTCATTTTGTGCGTAAGGCACCAGGTGTTAATTCTAGCATGTGAGTTTTTAAAGCTTGGGGCTTTATGGACCGTGTCCTAGTAAGTATATGATGCTAAATTTTATCCTCCTTCATGTTTTCTGTTTTGTGTTTCTTTCTCGTTTTGCAGGTTAGGATCTGTAGAGAGAAGGGAACAGGCAATGTCTATGCAATGAAGAAGCTTAAGAAATCGGAGATGCTTCGCAGAGGACAGGTATTTGGATTCCTCCAATCTGCTTTTGATGGACATTTGTTTAGTTGGTTGATGTGTTTGTGGAATCTGATTTTCAGGTGGAACATGTAAAAGCGGAGAGAAATTTACTTGCAGAAGTTGACAGTAATTGCATTGTCAAACTGTATTGTTCTTTTCAAGATGATGAGTACTTGTATCTCATAATGGAGTATCTACCTGGTGGGGATATGATGACTTTACTTATGAGGAAAGACACCCTTACTGAAGATGAGGCCAGGTTTTATATTGGGGAAACGGTCCTGGCTATTGAGTCCATTCATAAGCACAACTACATTCACAGGTCAGTGAAGTAGGACATAGGACTTAGTTATTGCTTCCATGCCTGTTATTTAGTTCTTAACTTCAGTTTTTTTTCTCCAATATGATACAGAGATATCAAGCCTGATAATCTGCTACTTGACAGAGAGGGCCACATGAAATTGTCAGATTTTGGATTATGTAAACCACTAGACTGTAGTAATCTTCAGGAAAAAGATTTCACAGTTGCACGAAACGTTAGTGGTGCTTTACAAAGCGATGGTCGCCCTGTGGCAACAAGACGCACCCAACAGGAGCAGCTGTTAAACTGGCAGAGAAATAGAAGGATGCTTGTAAGTGTCACTTATGCATCATCTTATTTCTGAAGGTGTACATTTTGATGAAGTAT
Organism: Pugionium cornutum; assembly: GCA_018901935.1. Classification (NCBI taxonomy): domain Eukaryota; kingdom Viridiplantae; phylum Streptophyta; class Magnoliopsida; order Brassicales; family Brassicaceae; genus Pugionium; species Pugionium cornutum. The sequence goes on from CM032165.1 coordinate 31,888,811, forward strand.
CCAGCATGTTTTGTTTATTGAAGAAGTATTCTCTCCACTGATATAGAAATCTATGCTGGATATAATTTACTAGGCTGAGGTTATTGGTTTCAGGCTTATTCCACAGTCGGAACTCCTGATTATATTGCCCCAGAAGTTCTGCTGAAAAAAGGATACGGAATGGAATGTGATTGGTAGGTGCAGTCAACTATTGCAATGTGTTCTCGTTGTCTTTGGTGAAAATAACTAACATAGATGAATAATCTTAAGAGTACTCTTTTAGGTGGTCTCTGGGCGCCATTATGTATGAAATGCTTGTGGGGTTTCCGCCATTTTATTCAGACGATCCCATGACAACTTGTAGGAAGGTAATTAATTCATTGCTCTTGTGTACCTTCCATTTGAATATTATTGGAAAGAGACGACTGGCGATCTGAAGTCTTGTGTACTTTTGTATCTCTTTGGTTATTCCAATGTGGAAACTTAACCTTTTGTCCTTTCACTATGCAGATTGTAAATTGGAGAAATTACTTGAAATTCCCAGAAGAGGTTAGACTATCACCAGAAGCCAAGGATCTTATTTGTAAACTTTTATGCAATGTTGAACAAAGGCTTGGAACTAAAGGAGCTGATGAAATTAAGGTGTTGTGTGCTTTATTGACCTTTGATATACGAAGTCCACGTATCTAAGAATATTGTGAAAACCCTATTAAACGCTTTTGACTGGTTTCTTTTAGGGTCACCCTTGGTTCAGAGGTACGGAATGGCAAAAATTATACCAAATGAAGGCTGCCTTTATTCCCCAAGTCAATGATGAGTTGGACACCCAAAATTTTGAGAAATTTGAAGAGGTAACTATCAGGTCATGATGTATAGGTTCCAGTGATGATGTGTAACTGAAAATATTGGTGCCACAGATAATTTGTATGCTCCTGATAAAGAAAATAACGTATACTCTTCTTTGATTCCTTCTGAAACAGACTGACAAGCAAGTTCCGAAATCATCAAAGTCAGGTCCATGGAGAAAGGTAGGTATTGACTTTCTTGCATTATGTCGCACAACTCATTTGCATCGTCAAATTCAGCCGCTTTTTTCTTCTCCAGATGCTGTCATCCAAGGATATTAACTTTGTGGGTTATACTTACAAGAACGTTGAAATCGTAAACGATGACCAATTACCAGGGATAGGTATTTCACTTTACGTCCCCCTTCTCTGTTCTGCTGAGAAAACTAGATTGCCATTGTGATTAAAAGTTCTATTGTGCAGCTGAGCTGAAGAAGAAGAGCAATAAGCCAAAGCGACCATCGATTAAGTCCCTCTTTGGTAAATAATTTTCCCTTTTATCATGTGTTGGAGTGGAAGCAAGTGACAGAATATGATCAAATCCATGTTGATTCTCTCTGTAATGAAATTGTACAGAAGATGAATCATCTGGTGGCACGATGACCGACCAAGGAAACTTCTTGAATATATTACCGACACAGATGGAAGATCCAGAGAAAGAAGGTGGTAAGTCCAGCTCGTCCGGGTGAAGAACCCTGATTTGACTGACACATTTTGCACAGCCTGAACCAGAGACTCTTCTTATTATAACTTGTGTGTGTGTGTGTGTGTTGATTTCGTTGAAAGCCTTTTGTTTTCTCCAAAAAGAGTAAGCAAATAGAGTTCAACAAAGATGGATTTGTTTAGTTGTTTAAACGTAGGTGTGTTTGATTTGATGTCAACCAGAAAAAGAACAAAAAAGAAGTAAATATTCTTTCGGAATTCGTTTGTTTATTTAATTCTTTTTCACATGGAGAAGGAGAGAATTAATGTTATGTTATTTGGTTGTACTAAACCTCAAGCTGAAGTATTCGCTCACTAACACTCTAACCCAAGTCTTATTGTCTCTCTTCCTCTCTAACATTCCCCCTTTTCTCTTTGTTTAATAAATTTGTTGAAAGACAAAAAAAAAATTAAGTCTTGGAATGGGATGTAAGTTTTGTATTACTTGTTGTGTGATCAATCTTTCGAATGGTATATGTGGAAAAGTACCAAAAATAAACTAAAACTAGATTTATATCCATATGAAAAAAAATATTCGCAAATTATATATTATTGTTTATTAGTACATGTAAATTAGATATTTATATAATTTTTATTTTTATTTAAATAAAAATATTTTTTTAAAAAAAATTTATTACCTACTTTTGTATATGTAAATAAAAAAATAAAAATATATTTTTTACGAATTTAATAATATTTTTGTTTAGTTTAATAAAATATATTGATTCTCTAACCAAATTAATAACAATGACATATCCCTAATATATTATTTGATAAATATTTTAAAAAAATAATCTTATTTTGACGTGTTATTAACAAAAATATCATGGTGACGTGTCATCACCACAATGAATTTCAAACAAATATAGAAATAGATTTAAATTATTAGAATAATTACGATATATGTCATTGTTATTAATTTAGTTAAAAAATCAATATATTTTATTATACTAACAAAAAAATACTATTAAATTCGTATAATACAATTATTTTTCTTTTCTTAATTTACATATACGAAAATAATATTAAAAATAATTTTAAATTATAAATATTTAATTTATATTTACTAACAAAAATATTTTATTATTTGCGAATATTTTTTTCACGCATGTCGTGGGTATAAATCTAGTATTGTAATTATTCTAATAATTTAAACTCATTTATATATTTATTTGAAACTCACTATGGTAATGGTATATCAACATGATAATTTTATTAATAACACGTTATAGTAAAATTATTTTATTAAAATATTTATGAAATAATATATTAAAGATTTGTTCGATATCTTTAACTTTAAATTGACATCCAAAAGTACGTTCTTTCTCCATGAAGCATGCAGCCCATATTCATCTTACACCTCCTCAACCCAAACATTGATGGAATTGAATTGTCGTTTCAAACTCTTTGGTCCAAAGTATGGTTTAAGAACCAATTCAACCTCTACAAACTACCATATATGCTTATCTAGTAAATTCTTATTAAAGCATTTGATATCTTTAAACCTGAGTCCACCTTTGTTTCTGGTTAGGCATAACTAACACATTGAATTTTCTTACCATGTTTTAAAGAATTCCACTAGTACTCAACCATATCACTTGTTAGATTAGCAAATTTACTGTCTTGAACAACTTGAAACAAGACATTGCAAAACCACCATACCTAATGCCACTCATTTTACAAGAGAGTCTATTTACCATTTTAATCTTCAATTTATTGTTAGTATAATTTAACATATATTTTTTTTCAAAATCTGGTGGAGACAAAGGCTCTGCTCTTCGGTAGCTTTATGCCTTTAGTGTCTCATTCGCAATTCATACAACTATAAGCTTACTTTATTTACTTATTTTATATACTTTTTCCTATTCTTTGACTTCTTTTGCTTAGCTTTTCATTCACCATAATTAATAATCGTTAAACAATATCAAATGTTTAAGAAACATTATAAATTTCATGTTCTAATTGTAAATTGTTTACTAATGAGTATGAAATGTAGTGGATTGTATAAATACAATCTTTTTGTATTATTATCCAAACTCAAATCAGCATGCTACAATGTTTATAGCCATATTTATTCGAAGCATATCCACTAAGAATCTATGCACAAAAATTGGTCTGTTTTGAAATATACAATAAAGGTTTTATCTCTATGATTTAACAAACATATGATTGATATGTTTCAAACAACAAAACAATGTTTTTTCTTCTTCTCACATGCATATATGAGTATCAAATTTACTATTGTAAATAACTTATATGTTCTAATTTTATATTTTCCACCTTTTCAATTCTGTTGTAAATAATTTTTATTGTTAAATAAAAAATTATCGTGTTGTGGATTCACTGAAAATTCATTCTAATGGAATAGTAGAAAATCTGCAAATTACATATATGTCATATTTATTTTGTATGTTCGGCGATTATGTACTTCGACTGAAATTGCGTTTATAATAAATATTGTTTGTTTGCCTATCGTCTATAACTGTGATTACAATTGATCATATGTTTTTATTTTGATAAAAGAAAAAAAAAGTTAATTAGGCTTGGGCAAATAATTTGAACCGAATGAACCGAATTGAAACCAAACCGAAAAATAGATTTGGTTGATATTCGGTTATAAAGAATTAACGGAACGAATATTATTTTAAAAAATTATGGTTATTGGTTACTAACAAAACTAAAAACCGAAATAATATCCGAAAAACATAAATTATTTTCGGTTATTTTTTGGTCACTTTTGATTATTTTTAGTTATTTTTGGTTATTTTTGGTTATTTTTTTTGTTATTTTTGGTTAACCAAATTATTTTTAGTTATTTTTGGTTTTTAAATTTAATAATTGAATCGATCGAACCAAAACCAAACCAAAATATAAAAATAATCGAATAGATCTTTAATCTTATCAATCCAAAAAAACTGAAACTAAAAGTAACCTATTGAAACCAAAATTAATATTCGAATGCCCGGAGTTAAGTTTAATGAATGAGATGAATTTTGTCTTGATAATAAAAGAAATATGAAATGAGATGAAATTTTGTCTTGATAAAAATAGTTTAATGAAAATGATAGATAATTTTGTTGAGTGAAAAATGACAAATAAATAACTAAGTTCGAATTATAGTATATATATTGTTATTGATGTTATAATTAGAAGGAATTAGAATTTTATGTCGTTGGAAAACGAAAAGAATTTATGCTAATCCGTACACGAAAATTACCTTTTTTGGGTTTAGAAAAAGATTGAAGATAAATAAATATATTACGTCAAAGTATTGTCTTTCTTCGTCTCTCTTTGTCTTCTTCAGTCAATTTTCCCATATTCCTCTCTCTCATTTCTCTATTCTTTTATTATTCCTTCTTTCCTCTCTTCTTCCACGATTCTCCCTGAGGCTCAGATCCGAATAATTGAGCCTACTACCTTCAATTTCTTTGCGCAGATTTTCTTTTCCTAGATTCTTCTTCTTCTTCTTGATTCTTCTTTCTTTTTTTTCTCGCGCATTTATAAAGGTAAACACTAGCACACTCTCTTTCTCTTTCTTGGAAAGCCCTGAGCTTTCACCATAAAAAAAATCAGCTTTAGTAACTGTTGCGTGGAGGGTCTTGTTGTTACTTCATCATCTGCTGTGTTTTAGCTTTCGCGATTGGTCGATAAGAAATTCCCGTATTTGGCGATTGGGTTTTTACTGATGCTATTGTTATTTAGTCGTTCCGTCTGGTGAATCGGATTGTGTGCTTCTTCTTTAAATTCGTGAATTTGCGCATCGGAATCAAAAAAGATGAATCGGAATCAGAAGATGGATAACGTCATCGGCGGAAAGTTTAAGTTGGGTAGGAAACTCGGTAGTGGATCGTTCGGCGAACTTTATTTAGGTATGAAGAACTAATCAGTTCGATTCACATTATCTGGGTGTTTTTGCGTTCTTGCATTGGGTTTGTTCAGTTGTTGTTGGAGTGTAAATTTGATATTTTTGTGTATGTTTGTGTTTCAGGGATCAATGTACAAACTGGAGAAGAAGTCGCAGTTAAGCTGGTAAAATTACGGGTTTAATTCTTAGATTTTCATTCAAATTTACAAACTTAAAGGCTTCAATTTTGAATACTTGATACGACTAGTTTTGATTGGATATAAAATTGTAAATCAATGGTATGTTCCTCTGTTGTGAATTTAATTTTAATCTTCTTATCCTCGGTGGTTTCTGCTCCGTTAGGGTGTTATCAAGCTCCATTTCTGTTGTTGTTTCTCTTCTAAAATTACTTCTCTTTGACACTAGGAACCTGTGAAGACTAGGCATCCTCAACTGCAGTATGAATCGAAAGTATATATGTTGCTTCAAGGAGGGAGTGAGTTGGGTTTGTCGGGTTGTTTGTATGAAATTTTAGTTCTAGTCCTCTTTGCCTATGGTAGCTTAACATGTTCTCTTGCTTTGAAAATAGCGGGTGTTCCCCATCTCAAATGGTTTGGAGTCGAGGGTGAATACAGTTGCATGGTTATCGATCTTCTTGGCCCCAGCTTGGAGGATTTATTCAATTACTGCAATCGAAAGTTTACTTTGAAATCTGTTTTGATGCTTGCAGATCAGTTAGTAAGTAGTGATAATAATGCCCTTTATTTTCATGATATTATGTTGGTCTTTGAGAATGATGCTAATCTGTTCCATTGATTATGTTGTATTAATGCAGATATGCAGAATTGAATACATGCATTCACGTGGTTTTCTTCACCGTGATATTAAACCAGACAACTTTTTGATGGGTCTTGGGCGCAAAGCAAACCAGGTACTCCTGTTTCAGCTTGAGTTGGTGTATATCTTGAATATGTCCTTATGATTATTAGGATAAGACTAATAGTTTGCCTTCTGGTTTACTGAATTAATTTTTTGTCTTCAGGTGTATATCATCGATTATGGCCTTGCTAAAAAGTACAAGGATCTTCAGACACAAAAGCATATACCATACAGGTGAAATCTGCAAACACTTACCCTTCCTTTTTGGATATTCATGTTTATTGAATCTGTTGTATTCCAGTAGAATTTTTTTACTTGATCTTCTCTGCCCATCTAATAATGAAACATGATTTTATGCTGCATTGGTGTTCTCTTATAATTTCTCTCCGTGACCTTTGTGTTAGTACGAAAATAGAAAAAAATTTCTATTTCCTTGCTGAATTCACTTTATGCACTCCTCTTCGAGCTTGCTTTATTAAAATTGTTTGTAAATTTACAGGGAAAACAAGCATCTTACAGGAACTGCACGATATGCAAGTGTGAACACGCACCTAGGGATTGGTAAGAGCTGCTTTCATGTCATACATTCGTAGATTTCTTGTCTGAAGCATTTGAAAATGTCATCTTCCTTGCTGACTCATTTCTTATGCATGCTTACAGAGCAAAGTAGAAGAGATGATCTGGAGTCGCTTGGTTATGTGTTGATGTATTTTCTACGAGGAAGGTAGGAAACTTCCTTGGTTGCATATTACTATAGTAGCTTATAACTTCTTAAATTCTTAAACTTGATTCCATGTTTCCTCTTGTCTCAGTCTTCCGTGGCAAGGTTTAAAAGCTGGTACGAAGAAGCAAAAGTACGACAAAATTAGTGAAAAAAAGATGCTCACACCTGTAGAGGTACATAACTGTCAAGGTTTTGTATGCAGATAATGTTTTCAGATGTCCAGTAGATTTTGACATAACGTGAATTTACTTTCTGGAGGTTCTTTGCAAGTTGCATCCATCAGAGTTCACCTCGTATTTCCATTATTGTCGATCATTGAGATTCGAGGACAAACCAGATTATTCATATCTGAGAAGACTTTTCAGGGACCTTTTCATTCGTGAAGGTTAGAACTTCTTGCTGCATTTATTCTCTGTCCCTTGTCTATTATTAGATTGTCGATGGTCTATGCTATGCAGTTTGGTGGAACTTATCCATAGTTCGTTTTGATGAAATGAATTATGCATGCAGGTTATCAGCTCGACTACGTGTTTGATTGGACAATTTTGAAATATCCTCAGATTGGCTCTAGTTCGAGACTAAAGGTTAGTTCCATTATTGATTTCACGTGTGGAGATCCAAATTTCAACCAATTCAATAATCCAAACTCTTATCCTGCTATTGTTATGTTTATTGCTCACAACAGCCAACTCCAAGACCAGCCTTGGACTCTCCAGGACCACTTGCAGAAAGACCTGGAAAGCCTACAGGTACATTGTTCTCTGTATCTTAATATGGGATGGGATAACAAAAAAATATCAGACAAACTTGGTGAGAGATCTACTGAATTTTGAAAACCTTGGACTGTTTACATGAACCTTCAGATTTAATATTCATATGTTTTCTCCCTGAGAATTTTTTCTAATTCGTGTCCAGAAATTTAACAGACATTCTTAAATAGTGGAAGTTTGAGAACTTAATTTCCTACTCTGTTTAGTGGGACAGGACCTCAAAGAACGATTTTCAGGTGCAATTGAAGCATTCACCAGAAGAAATGTTTCAGGCCAAGGCGTCCATGGTGACCGCTCTAGACACAGATCTCCTGATGATATACCCTCTCCTGTCAAAGAAGTGGTCAGTTTTTGTTACTTTCTTTCGTTGGCCATCTTGTAAATCTGTCATGGGTACTACTTAATTATCCAGAGTTTTTTATGTTTTGATTTGGTGGCTTCACTTGCAGAACGAGTCTGATAGACACCATTCATCATCTCGAAACGGGAGTACCTCAAAGAGAGGTGTGATATCAAACAGCAGACCTGGCACATCAGCTGAGCCCAGCGAGAACCGCTCAAGCCGACTATTTTCAAGTGGGTCACGTCTCACCACAACTCAACGAGGTCAACAGAGTTATGAATCCAAGTTATCATCTGCAGCTGGAAGGCCTGGGAATGATGAGGCCATGAAAGGCTTTGAGCTTCTTACCATCGGCTCTGGTAAGAAGAGGAAATGAAGTTTGGGAAGGAGAAGTTGGATGGTAAAAGATACCATTCTTACTGATCCTCATCCATTGAGAAAAACGGATTTGTTTCTTACCCTTGAGAACAAGATGTGTGTGTGTGTGTGTGTGAGAGAGAGAGAGAGAGGGGTTAATCCAATCTCTTTCATTGTTATGTTTAAGAGAAATTGTTCATATATCTTTAAAGTGTAACTTGTGAAAAGTACTTCAGGTTTTTTCTCTTTCTATTTTTTTTCTAAACCTTCAATATAGATTGAAAATATAAAGAACATATATCGTCTTAGCAAATAAATTAAAAATGAAAACTCATTGAGGTAACATTGGTGGAGATGGTTTTGAGAAATGTTGTGCAAAAATGAGTTGGGTAACGTTCTGTTTCTGCTAAGATGTTGATATTGATGTAGAGAATATTCATGAATAGAAGTTCTTTTCCAACACTGAGAAATAGAAAAGGCTACATCTAGGCTGGCTTTGAACAGAAGGAGAAGAAGACATAGCGACTTTAATGTCTTCTGACAGTGATGAATGGAGTGGAGCTGAGATGAGCTACGAGTTTGGGTGATGAAAGTTCATCAACTTGGTGGTTCGGTGTCATTCTTGAGATGGGCGTAAACTGCATCTTGTTTTCTATGGGAGTTAGCGGGAGAGGACTGACCGGTGCCAAATTCAGTAGTTGTAAGTTCTTTCCCGGTCTAAGAGTAGCGAGGTAAGCGTGTCCGTTGCAGAAAGGCAGGCTCGTCGCTTGAACTGTTGATTCTGTATCCCTTGCCACTTGAGCTCCACATGGTTCCTTAAAACAATTAAATGAAATCTGCATTTAGGATCAGAATATTCAAAAACAGATAAATGGATTGTATTTTTTGGGTTACACAGATATTACCCCGAGCTTGAGAAAGGTAAAAGCTTGGTTATCAGGTCCAAGGTAGATCTCAATAAGCTTCCTCAAGTCAGCTAGTGTGGCATCCTTTGTAACTCTCAATGTTGCTATGAGCTGCTTTGAAGGGCTATCAGTGGCTGCTTCCCATTTAACATAGATATCTATCTGCCTGTTGTTACTTTCATCGACTGAGATATCGTTTTCCTTGAATTCTTCTACTGCTAGTGCTTCGGCCTTATTGGTTATAGAAAACAACTGATCATCTTTCTTATTAGGTGAATAAGGTGTTGCATTCTTGGCCTGAAGAATCTCTTCCTGTCCATTGTGTAGCGACAGCTCTCTTTGATTGCCACAAAGGGTGAATATGTTTTGAATTCTCAACTTCCTAGAGGATGCTGATTCTTTCTCGTCTGTACTGCTGAAGCAGTTCTCTTTACCCAAACCTTCAAAGTTAAAACTAGGCATTGGTGTTGTTATCGAGCATATGTTTTTATCTTCGACTATCACTTTCTCGTCCTCTTCTTCAACCTCTTCTTCTTCATAGACAGTGCTCAGGCATACCCGGTCAGGGTACATTTGCGAAAGCATATTTTCTGAAGGCTTTGGTTGCAAAATGTTGGTGAAGTTGCTGCCAACTGTGTTGCTTGATTGGCATGAAAGAGCAGCTCCCCAAACTTGTTTGACTGGTTCTGGATCACCCATGTCAAGGTCCATTGACTTCACCATACCAGGATCATCGTCAGGGTAAAGACTCCTAAGTCTTTTAGCAAACCCACTTGTTTCATCAGTAGTTCCTCCATCCCTTGAGCGCTGGAACTCAAACTCAATTTCCTGTAACCGTCTCCGCATCATCTCCAGTTCCTCTTGCTGCTGCACGATCCTTTCCTCCATTCTCCTTCTCTCCATCTCAACAAATTCATCAGCCATCCTTCGGCATTCCTCAAGCTTCTTCTCTAATTCTGATTTCAAAAGTTGAGTTCTCTCGTTCACTTTCTCTTTTATCACCTCTTCATTGGTAGCACATGCTTCCTTCTGTGTTAGAAGAGATCGCAAAGCAGCAACTTCCTCTTCCTTCTTCTTCAGCTGCTTTTGTGCATCATTCCTTTCTTTTTCTTGATGCTTCTTCTCGGACTGGAGTTTGGAAATAAACTCATCCATCGCAGCTATTCTTGATCCCAAAATAACAGCAGAAGAAGACTCGTCACCCCCATTCTTATCTTTGTTCTGAGTATGAGACCCACGAACTATACACTTTGCTTTTGCCCCATACTCTAGAGTGCATAGAGTCTTATGCATTTCCTTTGGATCCGGGCTTGCACATAGGATCATTAGAATCTTTGACTTGTCATCTTCAAAAGAGTCCTGCATCCAGAGAATAGAAACAACACTAAACATCTACAAGTAGCTACAGAAACATCTTCAACAGGATAAAACAAAAGAACACAAATTTTCACCTGGAGCAGCATGGTCAGCTTGCTGTCTCTAAACGGAACGTGAGAGTCTCCATTTGCTATAGATTCGACAACTCTCTTCAGTGCACTATTTCCCTGGTTGATCTTAGCGGTCTATTGAAGAGAGATATATAGTTCGTTTATTTCCATAACAACAATAACTTTGATCGAATGAATACAGAAAGGCTAGAGAAGCAAACATTACTTGCATCTTTGCTTCAAATCCAGTCTGCCCAGCTTGGTCTATGTTTTCTGAACCAGCCATGTCAACAAGCATCAATCTTCCCCCAACAGTTGGCACATCAAGTATGATCTACAGAGAGAAACAATCACTTATAAGTTCTAACAGCACAGGAAATGAAATAGAGCTAGACATGTTTCAATCAAAAAGATCATTATCACAAACCATGCAGTGACTCCGAGAACTTCTTTCATTGCAAAGTGTGCTTTTAACAATTCTTCGTTTCTCCACTTTGACAATTTCTTTAGAGATTTTTCCAGCTTCTGTCCCTGAAATGAAGGTTGCGTTTTTCGCCTTTTTTCCCATTACTTCAAGCCTGACCTGTAAAATAACAAAACGTAGCCTTACATAAAAAAATCTATTCCAAAAGCAACCCTACAAGAGTCTGAAATTCGAATCCAGAAACCAAAAAACTTCCAGAAGTGATACAACTATCAACTATGTCAAGGATTGATCAGTCAGGAACCCATTAGAGTCCTTAAATAGAGAACATAAACAAGTTTCCCATAAAGGTTCGATGAAGCTTACCTTAGTGCTTCCTCCCTTTGGCCAACCAATCCCTAAATTGTTGCTATTATTGGTCGAAAGAAGATCATATATCTCCTCATTATAGACCTCAAGAACAGTAACCTGAACAAATGAAACACCCTCTTGATCCGAATCTCCTAAAATATCCCTCAAGGACCGGTAAACAATCCCAGGTTGCTTCCCGCATCCAAACATCGTATGACTCTTTCCGGAACCAGTAGGTCCGTACATCATGATTGTACATTTATCACCGAGCTTCACGCCTTTTATTCTCTCTTCTATGAATTTCTTGTAAAACGCTTCAAGACTTTCTTCCTCCGAGAAAGAAACGCCATCGAGCGTGAAATCTCTGTACCCAACATCAGCTCGGACTCGTACCGTTTGATTATCCGGGTTTGCCTGCAACACCGAAGCTGATGAATCCTTTCGATCTGGGTAATCTCGTATCCGGCCGATCACTTCAACTGGATGCTCCGGTAGAATCTGTTCTTTGGATGCATCTGGGTTTGGGGCTTTCGAGTGGAAATTGAGGCGTTGTTTCGTTTGTGGGGTTCTGATTAAGGTGAACTGAGTTTGATTCGATCTAGAAGAGGATGGCGTCCGTGCCATTTTAGAACGTTTTCAAGCTTAGAAGCTTCAATTTTCTTCCTAATTCAGAGATGAGAAAGAGATAGAGAGTGAAAATGAAATGCGATTTAGGGTTTGAGATTCTCGAGGTATGAAGTTTGAATAAAAAACATAACCGTTGTTTCTCTAACGGCTAGTTAGGTCCACGTGTCAGAGAGACAGTAAAACAATATATTTTATTTTCCGTGACGAAAAGGAAGCGAGGTTAAATTGTACTATGGGATTACGTAAATGGGCTTTTAGAAGGCCGTGCAAGGCATTAGGCCATTAGGGTTTCTCGAAATCTCGTATAAGTTCCGTTCCTTTAATTTTCTTTTGTTTTTCGGCAAGCAGACGACGACGGCACCGAGAGCTTCACCGAAGAGCGAAAATGGTGATTCTCTTTTCTTTCTTCATATCTGTTAAGCTTCTCACAGTTTAGGAGAAGCTGTAGTATTTTTTTAAAACTCTCTTCGGCTGCTAAAATATTCGGAAAAACACTTGTGAGAAGAACAGAATTGTTGTTTTGTAGATCTGTTGTATAATTTTTTCCATTTAGTCATTTGTTTCTGTTCGTTCTTGGTTTAGAATCTGTTATGCTACCTACCTTCTTTATATACTTCGATGATTTACTATCCAATTGAGTTCGTCTCGAATGGTTTTAGGATAAGCAAAACAATGTATTGCTGTGTACTTGTTACTTGTTTTGTTTTAGCCACTTGTTGTGAACTTTTGATTACAAAACAGTTAGAAAACCCAAAAACATGTATACGGAGCTTACCAGTATTGACTATTTTGAGTCGTTAGTTCTTGTGATTGCTCTCAGTTCTGTATGCTTTTGAAACCATTTATTTTGGAAGTTAAACTAAAAAGTTGGTTTTCTGAATGTTTAGGTGAACATTCCTAAAACTAAGAAGACTTACTGCAAGAACAAGGAATGCAAAAAGCATACCTTGCACAAGGTGACCCAATACAAGAAGGGTAAAGACAGTCTTGCTGCTCAAGGAAAGCGTCGTTATGACCGCAAACAATCCGGTTATGGTGGTCAGACTAAGCCCGTCTTCCACAAGAAGGTAACAAAAACACTGAGACTTAGATTTGAGTTTTCTTATCTTTGTCATATGGATTCCTAATTTCTATCGTCTAGGCGCTCTGAAAACCATCTCTCCTTAGTTTAGAGATTTTTTGACTAAGGAGGTCTATAAACATGTAAAATCCTCCTTGAATCATAGGTTAATTAGCTTATACTCATTATTTATTTATTTTTGAACAGGCAAAGACAACCAAGAAGATTGTCTTGAGGCTTCAATGCCAAACTTGCAAACACTTTTCTCAACACTCAATTAAGGTACTGAGAATGTTTCTTTTGTGAACACTTTTTGGTATTTGAGATCTGTTTCTTAAGTTTATGTGGTTTCTGCAGAGGTGCAAGCACTTCGAGATTGGTGGAGACAAGAAGGGAAAAGGAACATCTCTCTTCTAAGTTGTTTCCTCTATCTACTTTTCTTTTTGTTTGGTACTTTCTTGCTTCGATACTCAAAATACATTATAAATCTTTCAGAAATGGTTGTGGTGTTTAATTTATTGGACATTGTCATATGGCGCATATCTTCTTTCTTTATGAGATTGCTGTTAAGTATTCTTTACAACATGTGACAAACTCTTTTTCGCGACAAAACATTTTGTTAATGGATCAAGTTTTAGTCAAATTAGAGATAATTGAAAATTATAATTATTTTTGAAAATTTTGGTAAGGCAGTAACCGTAAGTTTTACTATTACGGTTGGTTTAGTAAACTGATCAACGCATTTTAATAATTCTCATCCTTTTCATTTTATGAGTTTTGAGTGTTTTCGTGACTTTAAGCCATCTAATCAACTATTGTGTCGTTTTCCCGAGGATTAGATACATGTCACGTAAATGACGGTTTCGTGTATCATTGCATGGGAACAGAGTGATCAGGCTAATAACCTGTAACCGCAAGCAAATATGGCCAGTCGCGAGTAGAGGAATTTTAGGAAGTTTTAATCTAATAGTTAATTGAATAAAATAACATTATTTAAAATTTTTATTTTAAATATAATAATAATCATTTAAATTTATAAATATATCACAAATTTAATATTAAAATAATTATAAAAAATTTTAAATCTAAATTAAAAAAATCGAATACAAATATTATATTTTAATTTTATATATAATTTATTTGAGATAAATAATTATTTTTATATAATAATTTGTGTTATTTTAATAATTTTACTGTAATCTAATTGAGTTCTAGTAATATGTCATATTTATTTGTAAATTTTATAGCTTTCTGTTTGTGTAATGCGTATATATAGTCATCATTTTTTATGAAGTAAATCAAAAAAAATTTCATTTATAGAATATAACAAACTATCAGAGAAATTACTAGATTTACAAATTGAGAAAGTGCAGCTTCAAAATGAGAGTGAAAGAAAATGATAGAGAAGAAGATGAAACTACCTCAGTCTGATGGTTATTGGGATCACTAGAAGTGAAATCATGGAGAATTTATTCCAAGTTTCAGGATTGTGCAGTAGTGGAAATAAATATGTCTTGTGCTTTATAAATGATTATAGCAAAAAAAAGCAAGAGTATATTTTCTACAATGGAAACCAAGGCAAAGGCTCTCATGCATTTCAATTTGTTAAAAAAGTGAAATTAATACTACGAAGGAGATCAAATGTCTAAGGACAAACCGAGGAGGGGAAGTACACTTCTCATCAATTTTCAACCTACTGCAAAGAACAAAAAAATTGAAAGCAAGTCACCACTGCTTATACACCACAACAAAGCGAGATTGTAAAGAGAAAGAATCGCAAAATCATGAATATGGTTAGGTTCTAAAAGAAAATTATCAATGATTTTTTTGGCAGAAGCAGTAGGTTGGACATTTTACGTCCTAAATAGAAATATGACCGTTGTTGTAGAGGCATGTTGTGAACATAAATCAAATATAGAACACGTTAGAGTGTGGGGGAGTTTTTTTCATATGTGAACATACACTTGTTTGCAACACGTGCTTGAACTATCTGAGAAATAGTACAAGGGAGTAAGTCAAGACATCATAACTACCGAGTGAGAAGAAAAAATGCAAGAAGCTGGATTTCGGTGCAGCCCATCGAGAATGACCCAATATGCTTGCATTAAGTGGAGAAGTTGCAAAAAAGTAGTAAAGTGAGTAAAAAAGAAGTTCCTTATTCTTGTAAAAAAGAGATATGTAAATTACATGAAAAAAGGAATTTGTATCTAAGGTTATACTCGAAGCAGTGAGGATAAATAAGTAGACAATGCATTGTGACAAATAACACTCACGAGAGATAGAGAGTTTTTATTCAAAAGTTTGGATTTATAAAAGAAAAGGCAAAACTAGAGGGATAAAAAGATTTTGGTAAGGTGTTTTAAGATTGTGTGTATTCTTGTGAACATGTGAGGTTACTATAACAAATCAAGAGCGTTTTGAACTTATTCAATATTGTTTTAGCCGAAACTTGAGAGTGCATCTATCTTATAGTACATATACGTATTGTAGTAGTTTTTGTATTATTACTATCCACTATCTGTATTAGTTTTTGTATTAACAAAGATGTAATTTTTAAAGAAACAAGAGGGTGGAATTGGGAAGAAGACTAGAATAAGCACATCATCTATAACTTAACATGATATTAAAATGTAGGAGTCATGACTAATACCAATGAAGAATAAAAAGATTATGAAAAAAAATTCACGTGATGAATTAAATGAAGTCGAAGAGCATAATGCATAAATTAAAGAGGGGCGTGCAAGATAAGGGCACTTATCTCAATGATTATGTCATTGATAATAAAATAATAGATGAAGAAAATGAAGTGAATATGGTCAAGATCAATGTTGGTGACCCTTTAACTATTGAAAAAGTAAAAAAGAGAGTGAAATGGATACAGGGGATTGATCAAGAGATGTTTTCAATAAAAAAGAATCAAACATGGGAGCTCACAAATCTACCTAATGGAACAAAGTTAATGGGGTACGACTTCAAACCACCACGGTCAATCAGAGTTCGGTTCAAGGATGTTCCGTTATGACCCACGTTGGTCGCATCATGGAGATTTTAAGCGAGTCGTAAGTACGAGTTGGAATAATTTGTAACGTACATCGCTTTTAGCAAAACTTACTAGTTGTCGGAAAGAAATGTCGGTGTGGAAAAAGAATAATTACATCAACGCAAATAAGCAGATAAAGGACCTCAGCTCAGCGATTGATATAGCCAAAACAAATCCCCAATGCAGTGTGGATTCTATATCTCATTTGAAAGATGAACTCATAACAGCATATATGGAGGAGGAACAATATTGGAAGATAAAAATTAGGAATCAATGGCTCACAGAAGGGGATAGAAATACAAGATTTTTTCATGCAGTTACAAAAAACAGAAGGGCTCGAAACACTATTTCATCCATAAAGTCTGTGAATAGGAAGAATATTTATGGAAACGAATCTATTGCTAACCAAGCTCAAGAATATTTCTTAAATTTATTCACAAAATCAGATCAAGGACATATGGAGGTTGCCCTTTTAAGTGTGGATCGTGTCGTATCCGATGATACTAATGTAGAATTAGTTAGACCAGTTACGAAAGATGAAGTTTGGGCTGCTATATCTTCCACTGGAGCAGCAAAAGCTCCTGGACCTGATGGATTTTCGACGGCTTTTTTCCAACAATATTGGGAAATTGTTGGAGAGGCGATTTTCACAGAAGTTGTTCAATTTTTTAACTCTCGTCAATTGACAACGGAATTTAATCATACTAATATATGTCTAATTCCCAAGATCAATTGCCTTGAAACTATGTCAGATTTTAGACCAATTTCACTATGTAATGTGATTTACAAAGTGATTTCTAAAATCCTAGTGTTCCGTCTGAAAAAGCATCTTGATTCTATGGTTACCCAAAATCAAGTAGCCTTCATTCCTGGAAGACTAGTGACCGATAATGTACTTATTGCTCATGAAGTACTTCATTCATTAAGAACCCAGAAATCTACAGCTCAACAATTTATGGCAGTGAAAACAGACATCAATAAAGCTTATGATCGTATAGAATGGAATTTTCTCGAATCAATGCTGATAAGAAAAGGGTTTTCGTCAATCTGGATTAATTGGATTATGTAGTGTGTTAGTACTGTCTCATTCTCAGTTTTGATTAATGGAAGCCCATATGGAAATTTTAAACCAAGTCGTGGTTTAAGACAAGGTGATCCTTTATCACCTTACTTATTTATACTATGTACGAATGTATTAAGTACTATGTTGCATCAAGCGGAGAGGGATCTCCATATTCAACCTCTGAGAATTTCTCGCAAAGGACCACCCATCTCCCACATATTCTTTGCAGATGATTCATTATTTTTTATCAGAGCGGATAGGAAGAATGTATTGAGTCTTCAGAATATTTTTCGGGATTATGGTAAAGCATCTGGACAAATAATAAATATAGAAAAATCCTTGGTCATCTTTGGGAATTAAGTGTTTGAACATACGCGCAGACATATACATCAGATGTTGGGAATTTTTAATGTTGGAGGTGCCGAAAAGTATTTAGGGCTGCCAGAACAGTTTAAACGTAACAAAAGACAAGTGTTTCAATATATTCTTGACAAAATTCATTCAAGAATGGTAGGATGGCAAACAAAATTCCTATCACCAGCTGGAAAGGAAATTTTAATCAAATCTGTTGTTTATGCTATGCCGGTGTATTCAATGAATGTATTCAAGCTACCTTCTGAGATTTGCAAATTGATGGACAAATCCTTAGCAAGGTTCTGGTGGGGTACAACAGTACATCAAAGAAAAACGTCATGGGTATCGTGGAAGAAGTTGGCTACACCTAAATTTACAGATGGATTAGGATTTCGGGATTTTCATAAATTTAATCATGCATTATTAGTTAATCTGTGCTGGAAACTGATGAATAGACCGGAATGCCTGCTTTCAAGAATATTGAAAAGTAAGTATTATAAGAAAGGGGATATGCTATCTGCTAAATCAGGGAGTCGCCCGTCTTTTGGATGGCAATCGATTTTACATGGTCGAGATTTACTTACATTTGGGTTACATCGAATTATTGGCAATGGTTTTGATACATTTATTGGGGACTCAAATTGGATGCTTGTTTCTCCGCCACGTGCTCCGAAGCTATTACTGTATACGAATCCTAAGCTACATATTGAGCATCTTATAAATAAGAAAATGGTCAGTGGGATGTAGAAACAGTTAATGAGTTGATTGAACAAGAAGACCACCATCTTATCTACAAAATATTTCTACCTACGATGGAATCTACATATACTTGGGGTTGGAAATATACGAATAACGGCGTTTATTCAGTTAAATCGGGTTACTAACATATAGTTACTATGCATCAGACAGATATAGCAATATCCTCACCACCGCTTGGAAATCATCAGGATTTGGCAAAACACATATGGACAATAAAACTCCCACCAAAAATCAAACATTTCTTATGGAGACTATCACGGGCATTATCACTAAAATCACATTTATATCGTCGCCAAATTAGCACGGATGATATCTGTAACCGCTATTGTGATTCAGAAGAAACAAAGATACATACCTTTTTCCTTTGTCATTACTCTCAAATGATTTGGCGGAAATTGGGTATTCTCACTTCAACCATCTGTAATCAGCAAGCTAATCTACATGATAACATAAGATACCTTATAGCGAGTTATGACAGTTTTGACTCAGATACTCCTTATAAGTATATTCCATTCTTTATACTCTAGCGGATGTGGAAATTTAGAAACGGCTTTATTTTCAACAATAAACACCAATCTGTGGATGTATTACTATAAAAGAGCCGTGAGGATGCTATTGAATGGATTCATCATTACCAGAAGACAGACAGTGTACAACTTCATCCAAATGAGATCAGTGATACAATAAAATGAAAAGCTCCACCTAAAGGTTGGGTAAAATGCAACTATGATGCTGCTCACATATAAGGAAATCAGAGTTCAGATTTAGGATTAATTATACGCAACAAGCAGGGGCTATTTCTTTCGGCTGTGAGAGGTAAATTCCAAAGGCGTTATACAATCATTGAAGCAGAATTCAGTGCCTTAATATGGGCAATACAGACTACGTGGTCTTTGGATTATCGCTCAGTTATTTTTGAAGGTGATAATCTAACCTTAAATAATCTCATCAACAATAAATGGTTTAATCTTCAATATCAATATTATGTTCATACAATCCAACAATGAATACCTCACTTCAGCTACATCCAATTTTGCCATCAACCAAAAATTTGTAACCATGCTGCTGATACTTTAGCATCGTCATCTATTACGTTATCAGACCATTAGAATATTTATCATTATTGTTTTTTTTAAAATTCTATTGTAAACAATGATATTGATAATTAATAAAATTATTTGTTTGAAAAGAAAAAAAAACCACCACGGTCCACGAATCTTCGTTTTCTACTTTATTTATAATTCAAATTTCATCACACGTGTATGGTAGTGCTATATATACATGGTTAAAAAATTCTAATAATGTGTAGTGTAATGGTTAGAATTCCACTTTGTATACAAAAGGTTCTGAGCTCGAAAATCTCAACATCTACAATTTTTTTTTTTCGATTTTAAATGATTTGTGTCAAATATCGAATTGAGGTTGAAGTACCGGATTATGATTAATTACTTTATTTGTTGGTTTAGGATTTTGAATCATTAATATGTTTAGTTTATTAGTTGTTTTAGGATTCTGAATCATTAATATGTTTAGTTTATTAGTTGTTTTAGGATTCTGAATCATTAATATGTTTAGTTTATTAGTTGTTTTAGGATTCTGAATCATTAATATGTTTAGTTTATTAGTTGTTTTAGGATTCTGAATCATTAATATGTTTAGTTTATTAGTTGTTTTAGGATTTTGAATCATTATTATGTTTAGTTTATTAGTTGTTTTAGGATTCTGAATCATTAATATGTTTAGTTTATTAGTTGTTTTAGGATTCTGAATCATTAATATGTTTAGTTTATTAGTTGTTTTAGGATTCTGAATCATTAATATGTTTAGTTTATTAGTTGTTTTAGGATTCTGAATCATTAATATGTTTAGTTTATTAGTTGTTTTAGGATTCTGAATCATTAATATGTTTAGTTTATTAGTTGGTTTAGGATTTGAATCATTAATATGTTTAGTTTATTAGTTGTTTTAGGATTTTGAATCATTAATATGTTTAGTTTATTAGTTGTTTTAGGATTCTGAATCATTAATATGTTTAGTTTATTAGTTGTTTTAGGGAATCATTAATATGTTTAGTTTATTAGTTGTTTTAGGATCATTAATATGTTTAGTTTATTAGTTGTTTTAGGATTCTGAATCATTAATATGTTTAGTTTATTAGTTGTTTTAGGATTTTGAATCATTATTATGTTTAGTTTATTAGTTGGTTTAGGATTATGTGGTTCCATGTATATTTTTTATTTTATTTTTGTCACTGGACCACAACGCAATAATCCGATATCTTAATATTTTTATAAGAAAATTTAACAACTTCATACAAGAGAATCTGTAGTTAAACTCCACATATTTAGGATGTACGTAGAAGTAGTGTAACCACTGGCCTATTTACTCCTCTCGTATATTTTTTATATTATATTTAATATATTATTTGAAAAACATTTTAAAAAAAGATATTTCTCTCAATCATAAGAATTTATATGAATAAATTTATTTCACCCGTACTTTTCAGTTTTTTTAGCTACATAAACCATATTTTTTCGTAAATTACACAAATTTCATAAATTATTGCAATTACACAAATTTTGTTAATATTTATATGTTAAATTGCTATTAAACCTTATTTTCATTCGAAAATTTGCTTTTAACTTCAAAATTAACTCAAGTTAAAATCAGATTTTCAAATTAAAACCAGGTTTAATAACGATTTTACGTATAAACGTTAACGAAATTTGTGTAATTGCAATAATTTATGAAGTTTGTGTAGTTTACGAAATAAAATACAATTTATGTATGTAAATGAATATCCAAAAAATACGAGTGTAAATAAGTTTAATCGTATGAATTCGTATAGTTGAGAAAAATGAATCCTTTAAAAACAACCTTATGCCGCCCGTGTTATTTAATGATAGGATGATGTGTCATCACAAAAATGAGTTTCAAGTAAACATATAAATATGTTTACATTATTAGATAATTATATGTTGCTTATATTATTTTGGTTAAAGAATGTTTTATTTAACAAACTAAAAAACAACTATAACATGTAAAAAAAATATAATTATAAATTCACGATAGTGTATAGATGCATTGAAACAACTTAATTGTTCTTAAAATCAATAACTTCTTTAATAGGCAAATCAAAAATAAAATCAAATATACTAAAACTGATTGAATCAATATTTTACTACAATCTTCATTTGATGCAATTTGTTTTAGTTTAAAATAATATTTCCTGTAAACTAAAATAATAATCTAATTGTTTTAATACATTAAAACAATGTCTTTTAAAATTTCTACTCAAGATCTAACACACTAAAATTAAAATCTCCAAAATAATATAAATAATTATGTGAAAACATTTATTGACTCTAAATAAATTATATATAAAATTAAAATATTATATTTGAATTTTTGTCTTCTAATTTATAATTTAATTTTTCTATTAAAATAATTTTTAGTGTATTTTAATTTAAAATTTATGCTATTATTATAAATTTAAACTAATGAGGCTATTTTTAGAATACTAAATTAAAAAGATGCTATTTTATAAAATTGCCCTATAATATTTTCGTATATCACTACATAATTTTGGAACACTTTTAAATTATTTTAAAACGGATAAGTAACTAATGATCATAACTAAAATTTATAAGATGTTATAATATATTATAATTTAGTATTCTATAATTTCCTAAAATAGAAAAGTTTTAGTATTTATAGAATTTACTAAAACAAATTTTTTTGTATTATATATTTTTATAATACATGAATAATGAATGAAATAAATAATGTTTTGATTATTTTATATTATAATACATTTTAACTAAATTTAGAATTAGATTTGTTAAAACCAAGTAAATGTCGATGTGGGAGTTCGTAAAACGAACAATTATAATTTTAAAATTTGGAGGAAAAAGTTTAACTACATTTTATAAGTATGAAAGCTTATCTAAGTATAAATATTTCTAATATATTATTTCAGAAATATTTTTAAAAAAAATTCATTATAATATATTATTAATATAAATATCACGGTGACATGTCTGAATTTTAAATAAATATATAAATGAGTTTAAATTACTATAATAGTTACAATATATATTATTATTATTAATTAAATTAAAAAAACAATATATTTTATTAAACTAACTAAAAATGCTATTAAATTCGTAAAAACTAATTATTTTTATTTTTTAATTTATATATATAAACTAATATTAAAAATAATTTTAAAAAAGAGTTAAAATTATATAAATATCTAATTTAGATTACTAATGAATAATATTATATAATTTATGAATATTTTCCCCGTGAAATGCATATAAATCTATTTTAAAATATAGATAATTTTTCTTTATTTTTATTTCATTCTATAACGATTTTTTTGTCACTTGAGCTTAAATAGATCAACCAAATAAAGTATCACTTTCATTTTCATACGAAAATTTAATATTTTATAAAAAAGAATAGATGGATATAGATGTAATGTAATAATTGACCTATTAGTATTCCATACGAAAATTTAACACTATTATATGAGAAAAATAGAGTTGTCGAATTTCACATTTTTAAATTAGACGTAGAAATAATGCAATCATTAGTCAACTTCCATTCTATAACGATTTATGCACAAAAAATGGAGCATTATGATATATATATATATATATATATATATATATACCTACTATTTGTGTTATACTATTTGTGTTATTAAACGGCATACAAAATTCAAATCTCAAATATTTTTGAATCTTTTCGTTATCCCGCCCAACTCATAAAAGCGAATAAATTTTGAAAACGTACCTTTACGGTATTTGATTAATAATTTAATATCCTCCATTTATCGTTTTGTGCATTTTTCTACATAATCAAAAGACTCTTTTCAATGGATGTTTGAAGGAAAAAAAAAATCAAAAAACTCTTTTCCCCCAATTTTTTTTTTCAAATTCCTAAAGTATTTTGCCCAGAGAGTTTAGCCGATGTCAGCTTCATCGAATCGCCGCCGGCTGAAAGATATAAACGCCGATGCTGGAGAAAATCTAACTTCTCGGAAAAGCCCTGTGATGTCTGTAACTTCACTTCCAATCTCTAGCAAGAAACCGAGTCCAGCTCTCCAGAAATCATTATCTAGCAAAGAGAATCCCAAGCCTAGTCACAGATCTTTTGGATCTACACAGAAGCCGGTGCTCCGGCCTGTACCGCGAATCGATAAGACCGTCGTGAGAGGTGGTGTTGGTAATGGCGAGGGCCGAGTTACGCGATCCACGTCTTCTGGGTTACGAGGTAGGAGTTCTAGTCCATCTGATTTAATCAGGGTTTTCTCGGATTTGAAAAGGAGAAATGAACCTAGGTTTATTGAAGAAAAGGGTGAATCAGATCAGAATAAGAAATCTGGGTACAATGCCTCTGGTTTCAAACAGATTGAGGGTGAAAATAAGTGCGGCGATACATCTGGTCAGTCAAACAGGGTTTACGAGGATACAGATGAAGAAAGTAAAACTAAGAAAAATGTGAGCTCTGTCCAAGTGAAATTAAGTAACTTAGAGGGTTGTGTCACAGTGAGAAATTCAATTTCTGATTTAAAGGCACGTGCTTTGCTGGGTTTTGGAGAAAAATCTGCTAGTACTTCGAAATCTGATTGTAAAATTGAAAAGATAGTGAAAAGTACTAGTATGGTTTTAAGAAGAAAGTCTTTGGATAATGCTGGCAAAGCAACGGAAATGTTAAAGGAGATGAGAGGGAATGAAGGAAGCAGTAACAGCACGACTAAATACCCAAGCAAGCTGCACGAGAAGCTTGCTTTTCTTGAAGGAAAGGTTAAAAAAATTGCATCCGATATCAAAAAGACAAAGGACTTGCTGGATTTGAATAATCAGGACTCATCTAAGGTTATAATCTCTGATATACATCAGAAGATCACAGGGATTGAAAAGTCTATCAGGCATGTTGTTGATGGTACAGATGATAAATATGGAGAGAAGAAAGTTTCAGATAAAAATAAAACTACGCAAGTGACTAAAGCAAAAACTTCGGTGAAAGAATTAAATAAGGAAGAGCTGGAAGACAGACTATTTCCTCATCAGAGGTTGCTCAGGAGCAGAACACAGTCCAAAACATCGGCACAAGTCTCCAAAGATCATATTTCTGTTGAGTCCAACAATGCAGTAAGCATTGACGTAAAGCCCTCAGATCCTGTTGAGGAGAATGCAATAGCTCTGGAGTTTTTGGCCTCACTTGACAAGGAAAAAATCACATTTCAGATTGATCAGAATGCGCTGGGAAATCTGAATGTGCAGGAGATGGACGCAGAGGAACCTTCAAAGGAACATGATTCTTCAAAAGATGTCAATCCCACTTCTAACTTAGCTGAAATACTCAGAGCGGACGAAGCCCTTGAGGAAATTGATGATGCAGAGAATCGAGAGGAGATGTTGCTGGAAGAGATAGAGGCTGAATGCATGTATCAACTTAATGACATTGGATCCAAAACTTCTACTGGAGGATGGTTTGTATCAGAAGGCGAGGCAGTTATTCTCGCTCATGATGATGGTTCATGTTCGTATTACGACGTTGCTAACTGTGAGGTATTATGCTTCCATTTTCTCAAATTAACTCCATTTGTGGAACGTCTGTCCTGCTAGAAAAAATTGTAGTATCATGCTTGTTCTAAGTCTTACTTAGACAATGTGGTGTGGGACGTTGAAATTAATTCTTACATTGACCACAATAAACATATTTCTCAAGTTACCACAGATGATATTTAACATTGCGTTTTTCAATTTAGATTGGTTTTCATCTTAAACTTGCCGAAATAATTAATATTTAAAAGCTTTATTCTGGCCTCTATGTTGTATGCAACTCTTGAGTAGTTAATGTAATTCAATATCAATCTGTGTGGCTTAGTATGAAATGTTTGGAATTCGTGCACCGAATATGCATTGTTATCTTTTTTACATAAAAGACCTGAAATTTATTTTCAGGTGAAAGCTGTGTACAATCCTCCAAATGGTATCTCGCCAAACATTTGGAGAGATTGCTGGTTGGTTCGTGCACCAGGTGCAGATGGTTGCTCGGGTAGATATGTTGTAGCTGCTTCTGCTGGGAATACACTAGAGTCTGGATTCTGTTCATGGGATTTCTACACCAAAGACATAAAAGCACTCCACATCGAGGATGGATCTTCAAGAGTTTCAAGGACTGCTCTTGCACCTTTATCCAACAACACATCGCATAGTAGGAATACTTTGGCTTGTTCATTGGTGCCAGAAACACAACAATGGTGGTACAGACCATGCGGTCCTCTTATAGCTTCAACCGCTAGTTTCCAAAGAATAGTTAAGGTTTTTGACATTCGTGATGGCGAACAAATCATGAGATGGGAGGTGCAGAATTCTGTGTCAGCTTTAGATTATTCGAGCCCTTTACAATGGAGGAATCGAGGAAAATTTGTCATAGCAGAAGCTGAAGCAATTTCTGTTTGGGATGTCAATTCCCTTCACCCTGAAGCACAGCTCACCATTTCCACTTCAGGACGAAGAATCTCGGCTTTTCATATCAATAACACAGATGCTGAAGTTGGGGGAGGTGTTCGTCAAAGGTTAAAGACTTTATTTCAACATTTTAACCTCTTCCCATTCTCTACGCTTTGTCTGCCTAAATTGATGATATCTGATATGACATAGATAAGGAAACTGGAGGCTTTAGTATCTTTTTGATTTGACTTATTTTAGTATGTATTCACTTGAAACGCAGAGTTAATTCCATGGACACTGAAGGCAATGATGGAGTTTTTTGCACTACTGATTCAATCAACATCTTGGATTTTCGTAACCCATCTGGAATTGGTGCTAAAATCCCCAAACTTGGTGTTAATGCTCAATGTGTATCATCTCGAGGAGATTCAGTATTTCTCGGATGTACCAATCTGAAATCATCATCAGTTAAGAAACATCTGGCTTCTTCTTCTCAAGTGCAGCAATTCTCCTTAAGGAAACAGCGCCTCCTGAACACTTACAGTCTACCTGACTCCAACTCTCACTCGCACCACTCGGCAATAACGCAAGTCTGGGGAAATTCAAACTTTGTCATGGCTACTTCCGGTATGGGACTTTTTGTGTTTGATACTGCAAAAGAAGAGACCTTGCAACAACCTTTGTCAGGTGACTATGGAAGCCTCCAAACTGTAAGAGAGATCATCGGCCCAAGCGATATGTATTGCCCTTCATTCGATTACTCAAGTTCTCGTATTCTCCTCATCTCAAGAGATCGCCCGGCTTTATGGAGGCATCTCTTATAGGTAAAGCAATAACACCTTTTGAATCCGTTGTATATCACAAATTGTGTCAGATGTTGATAGTTCCATATTGATTCTCAGGTGAACTTTAGATGAGTAAAATCAAGAGATCAAGCTAACATATCGGTTGGTTGATGCTTCTCTTGGTTGATTCTTCTCTTCTTTAAAAGCAGTCTTTATAGCACAGCTTGTGCTGCTTCTCTTGTGGTGTGTTCCTACTTTTGCTCTCTGGTCAAAGACAAATAGTTACCAAGTATGCTCTTTTGAATCCTCTTGTTGTTCTTTTTGCTTATTTGGCTTTAGTTTTGTACATACATATGGTGTTTTGATCAATTTCACAGGTTTCTTGTTACTCAGATGATTTCGAGGTTATAACACAAAAGATATGAAGATGATCTAAAGAAAGAGCTAACAAAAGCCGAAGAAAAGAGAAGAGCTAACAGAAAAAGAGAGTTAACTCCAAATGGCCAAAAAGTGGCAAAATTAACAGAGTATAAACATTTAACGACAATTAGTTTAAAAATTGATTCAACAACAAAAAATTTGGAAGAAAAGACAGACGCTTTGTGAAAAAAAAAGACAAGAATATTTCATTTTCATGTTTTCTTTTTACCGTATAATTGTCATCTAACATGATTTGTCTATAAAGAAACAGCTAATCAGATTACTAAACAGCTAATTTAGGGAGATTAAGGTCTTCGTTATTCATTTTATTTTTTACATTTAACCCTTAATCTATTTGTTGTTTTGTTAATCTTTAATCAAATCTGGATCTCTTAGTCTCTTTCCGCTCTTAGCTCTTTACCCTTTTCCTCGTTTGAATCTTGAAGCATGTCGGATTTTGCTAAAGACGCATGGAGAAAATATCTGATTCAGCTTCAAGCCCACCCTTTACGAACCAAGGTTATTCATTTTAATCAAGATTTCCTCTCAATCTTTCTTTTGTTCTAAAGTTTTTGTTTTTTTTATTTGCAGGCGATCACTGCTGCGTTTTTGGCAGGTTGCAGTGATGCCATAGCTCAGAAGATCTCTGGAGTTAAGCGGATTCAGTTCCGTAGACTGCTTCTCCTTATGGTTCGTTGCTTTTTTTCTTCCTTCTTCTCCTTCTTGTGTTTGAAATGATTTTGTTATCATATTCTGTTGGGTCTCTGACACAACCCAAAGAATCATTTTAACGAAATGTACAACTTTGAGTTTCATCATACCTCCTTTTTTTGTTTTGTTTTTGTTTCTGAGATTCTGAATGTGAATTTTGGATGATCTCTGCAGTTGTATGGGCTGTGTTATGGTGGACCATTTGGTCACTTCTTTCATAAATTGATGGATGCCATTTTCAAAGGGAAGAAGGATAATACAACAGTCGCTAAAAAGGTTTCGCCTTTAGCTTTCAAACTTTTTTGTTCTGTATGTTACCGCATTTGTAATATAATGAAACCAGAGAATTGTCAAGATGAAACGAGAAGTCCTCCCTTCTTAATACATAAGCATGAACTTGCTTTCCCAGCTTAAGCAATCCAGCAGTGGCACACGCCCTTATAACGCTAGGATATGTAAACTCGTCAAGCTCAATTCCAGATGAAACCATCCTTCTAACCATTTCCAATGCCTCCTGATATAACCCATGATGAACATAACCAGAAATCATAGCATTATAAGCGACGAGCTTCATATTCTCGTCCGTCCCCTCGAGTAACTCTTGCCCAGAATCAAAACAACCATTCTTTACATAAGCCGTAATCATAGTCGTCCATGACCTCTCATCAATGGTGTAGGTCTAAGTTCGAATTCTTGAATGCTTCTTCCTTGGCTATTGAATCAACACTTTTTTTTTTATCTCAGTTTGGATTCTGGAATGTGATTTGAGAAAACTTGTCACTTGAGTTGTTGTTGCATTGAACTGGTGTTTGATTTTTCTGTTGCTTTCCCTGTGGCAATTTGGAATTTGAATGTGCTTAGAATAGAAGTAGTCAGAAAGTCGCCATTTTTTGGTTTCTTGGCTAGAACTTACTTGTATATTAGTACCATTTGCATCTCCTCTTTTCATGAGATCAAAATTCTGTGTCGTATCTAAATCTTTCAAGGACCAAGAATAACTAACAAAACTGTGTTGAAACAGGTTTTGTTGGAACAACTTACATCCTCCCCATGGAACAATTTTCTTTTCATGTCTTACTATGGTTTAGTAGTTGAAGGTACAGTTTGAATTCAATGCCAGTGTTTTCCCTTTAGTGATTTGTGATTTAAAGTAAGATCCTATGTCCTGTTGTTTTTACAGGGAGGCCATGGAAGCTAGTAAAGCACAAAGTTGGGAAAGACTACCCTACAATCCAGTTAACAGCATGGAAGGTAAGAAGAGAAAGAGAGTGACTTTATATTTCAATTACAAAACCAAAAGAACACACACATTAATGTTACACTTTTAACATTGTTCAACTTTGAGTGTTTGAATTTCTGAAAATTTTGTATGCAACTAGTTCTGGCCTGTTGTGGGATGGATTAACTACCAGTATATCCCTCTACAATTCCGCGTCTTGTTCAGCAGCTTCATCGCCTCTTGCTGGTAAAATCTTTCAATCTCTCTTTCTCAATTTCGCTATTAGGTTGTTTTTGTTAGGCAAAACGTTTTGGCTTAAATTCTCTGGATACTTTCAGGGGCATTTTCTTGAACCTGAAAGCGCGATCCCCAGTTATCAAGAACGCCTAGAAAACTCAATATGGAAGAACACAAGCATGTTTCTCACTTTCTGAAATGTATAAAATCTCCTAGAATTGAATTTCACTGGAAGATGTATCAATAAATTCAAGCTCCAAGCTTTTTCTTTAAAGCTCTCTCTAGTCTCTCGTCTTGGCATTGTTCTATGAGTTATGTGTACAACAAGAAAGAATGTAAAGATCAAAAGGAAACTTCCAGGTTAACAACTGCAGAAACCTTTTGATGGGATCCGAGTCTTTGCCCTTTGTTAACTTCTTCATCCTTCTTCCTTGATTGTCCTTGTCTACAACTATCATACCATGAGATCAGGTCCGACCCATTAATAATAATATTTAGAGTAATATTCTAAAGTAGCATATTTTAAAGTTTTTTTCCAAATCTAGCATTATAAAATTAAATTCCCAAAAATAGCACAAATATTTATGTGAAAATACTTATTTATTCTAAATAAATTATACATAAACTTAAAGTATTGTATTTAGGTTCATTATTTCCAATTTAGGGTTTAATTTTTTTCTATTAAAATATAGTTCTAATGCATTTTAATCTTAAATTTGTGCTATTATTGGAAATTTAAACTAATGATGCTATTTTTGGAACAAAAACTTAGAAATGTGCTATTTTAGACATTTGCCCTAATATTTATGTCTAAAGCAAAAAAAAATACTTCAAAGAAGATTTAATCTTGGGAGATTTGATACATCATTAAAGGTTTAAATTAACAACTACACCACAACTAATTATTCAAAATTTTGATGTTCCTATATTTTTAATATGTTTATGTGCTTCAAAAAAATACTCATTGCTAGTTTGATTTTATTTACTTGTTAAAAAATAGTCAGTTTGAATTATTCTCCTTTTTGTAATTGGAGATTACAAACAAAAACTCAAACTAATATTTATAGTATTTGAAAATGTCAAATACTCTTTATGAAAATATCAAAAATATCAAAAATGACAATTGACTGATTTAGCACTAAATTAAGTTTTAATGACTAAATTAGCATCAATATCCTAAACTCAAAGATATAGCATTTTTATTATTGAAAAAGACTAAATTATCCTCATCTAAATTTAACCTAATAATATATGTTCATCTTCCTCATTCTCACACGCGATCTTGTTTTTCGCCGGAATCCTTTCCGTTATCCCACCTTCGTCGCTGTGAAATAAGTATTCGTCGTCGTCTCTCACTCCAGTCGACTTTTTCTTCGCATATTTGTTAGAGTGAAACCATCTCTACGTTGTCATATTCGTCGGAATCTCTTTTTGCACAGTTAGTTATCTTTGTCGCCTCCGCCGGAATTTGAAGCAAAGGTATGGCTTTGAAATCTCTTTTGTATTGTTTGTCTTTCTCTCGGTTAAGTAAAGAATCTCCCTCTTGTTTTTCTTTGTTATTGATAGTCGTCTATGTGAAATTTGTGAAATTTTCTTTTTGTTTCTCTTTCTGGTTTTACCATTCTGTGATTATTTTTGTTTGTTCTTCTCAATTTTAATTTTGTTCACTCTTCACAGATGGCTATTTGTTGACGAGAGTGTATTTGCCTCTTTTTAGATTCCCGCTTAAACTAACACAGTTTTAGTGTTTGCATTTTAGTTTTGTTTATGAAGTTTCAGAAGTTTCATCGTAGTTATTTTTTTTTTGTTTTCTTAAACTTCAGTATCATGAACGAACTCTGTTCTTTCTAGAACATGATTTTATATTTGGATTCTCCCAATATGACATTTATTATGTGAAATTTTTTTAATGCTTGAGTTAATGTGCCATATATCAAAACTTGGGAAAAGAATGAAGTTAATCTTACCACCATCTTCGCTAGATTCAGTATCATTATTGTTTGTAGTTTTCGAGATTCTCTGGAAAAAATAAAATAAAACAAAGAGAAAAACAAGAATATGAAAGTGGACAAGAGAGGACACTATTTGAAAACTACTTCTAAAGAACTGTGTTTTTGTTTTCGATATAAATTTTTGAATTTGAGTGTGACAATATATGTTTCTGATGTTGATATGAAAAATCAGTTCGTTTATATACAAAATAATCCTTATGACATGAACAGTAGTTTGCGTTTAAGAGTTTTGAATGTAGATGCAAAAAATAATGCATGATGTTGTCACACAACTAATTAGAGTTTTGAATTTATCAGAGTCAGTCATGTTTCATATTTTTGTTTATGTTTCTATTTCATGTTTTTGTTTCAAAATCAATAATTTTTCATCTTTGATATAGGAATATCAATTATTTCTGTTTCATCTTTTTATAGGTGAGTTGTTTAAGGTTTGAATGTTGTTATTCTGGATTTACATATCTTTTGTACAAAGACCACAAGAGCTACCAGAAATTCAGTATCACCACTTACCCTCCAGATGGGGTTATAAGTTTTAGTCCGGAGTTTCATCTGCTAATAAGCTTAGTGTTAAAGTTTGAGTTTATAAATTTTAATTCATTTGACGTAAATTTAGTTATAAGCTTGAGTTCATTTGACGAATCCTCACTCTAGATGATTAACTCTACTTCTGATATTTGAGTTTTTAAGGTACTGTGATCTAGCTTCCTAAATTTAAGATAGTCTTATGTTTCAGTTGATTTGGTATAAATTGTGTTTCTTTATCTTGCAATTGTTACTCATAAGCTCTTTCTTTCTTGCATTACCTCTTACACTATTAGACCATCACTTCAATTGGAACTAAAGGTGATATACTTTTGGTAGATGTAGCTTTTCAGTTGAAGCAAAACAACATCACAATTGGAACTAAGAATGACATTTGGACATTATAAAGTATGTAATAGAATACACGATCATATTCTATAGATTAGAAGTGTAAATAACATAAATCTAAAAGAAATCAAACATATATGTTCTTGAATTGTGTTTTCATCTTAAAAGTTAAAAATTTAGAAATCCTCTGCAATTTTGATTTAGGAAAGCATTCCTAAAATATTAGAGATAATACCTTAATTTGCATAAAGTCCTCCTCAAATTTAATAAACCATCTGCAATTTTACGTTTTAAGAAGGTATTTTTCATTTAAAAAACTCTAATTGATGTATGAAATTTAATAAATCCTTTGATGTATGAAATTTTTACAAAGAGAAAAATACAAATGGATAAATGAAACCTAATACAAATAAAATAGAATTAATATTAAAAGAGCAATAATTATACTTTAGTTTTCAGTTGTCCCATGTAATAAGAATCGTTTCCTATAACTTAAATTTTTTTCTCAATTTAGGAATAATTTTTGACAAATTTGGAATATGTACAACAGATTTAGAAACGGTTTCATAAATCGGCAAAAGACAAGAGATTTACAAGTAAATCATGCAAAAAGTGAGAGAAAATGTATAAATGCAATGTTACATGTTGTTTTTCAAGTGAAAAGATGAAGTAACACATAAATCACCATTTAAAGTTATCAATACTTCTGTGTATTGAGTATTTTTCACTTGATAAATCTCTAAATTTTATAGTATTCGATTGAATGTTATATCTAACATTTTCAACATCAATGAAATCAATGTTTACAATGACATAAAACAATTTTTTAAAACTATTAATTCAACTATAAATCAATATAATCTTTCTAAAAGTTTAACTATTTAAACAAAACTTCTTGAAATATGAATCACCATCTAGATTTTGCAATATTTTTGTACATTGAGTGTTATCCACATCACAATTTGTTTCATTGTTTACGGAATCAAGAGAAAGATGTTGCATTTGTCACTCACCTAAAACAAAATAAAATTAAATTACTATCAAAAGATTGGTAATTAAACTATAACACAATACAAGTTCTTGTACTCTAATATTTAGGAAAGTATTCTAAGTATTTAGAAAAAAATTCTAACAATTTAGGAATCTATTCATGAATCGTTTCACTATCAAAATAAAACATATTAAGCGCAATATGAACGCATTATCAAAATGAGTTGCAGTTTTATGCACCGTTACACAGAGACGAATCAGTTCAACATCTCTTTTTATCTTATTGATGAAAGTTCGCAGTTGACGATCATTCCGCAAATTCACTGGTGGAGCATCATTTACCATCTCTTTTGTGCTCAATGGAAGTGCATAATTGAGTGTAACTTTCCTATATTTTACTGAAGGATTGATTGCAAAATCTTCAGTAAACATCTCTATTAAACTATCATATTTGATATCTTCATATAATTCAAAAATTGAGGCTCCTTTGTTCATTTCCACCAAAAATTTCTATTTGATCATTTCATTTAATTTCAACCTGTACAAACACAATAAATCTCCACCATATTTTTCTAAAAAATGCAAATAAAAACATCAATAAAAAAAATTCACATACAACTGCTGGAAAACTACAACTTACTAAATTCACATACAAATGGTGGAAAATTACAGCTCGTTTATTTACGCATGTTTGTATACGTCACGATGATGACATTCTGGTTGTTCCTAGTTGTTCTTCCAAAACTTGGTAGCAGAAAAATATCCTCTGAAAACTATCAAAACCGAGTTTTATATATTGTTCAAATAAAGATATCAGTTGTTCCAATCCTCTAACTCCCATTCTTTTTGTTCCATTCCAGTAAAGATGATGATGATAGAGGATCTTTTTGGCCATCGAACAAATCAACGAAAAAGCCACTACTTACGAGACAATATTAGTAACCACAATTCACATATTGTGTGTCTAATACTTTTTGGTCTGACACCATGACAAGTGCCATGTTTCAGTTTTTTTATAGGAAAACATTTTTCACTAGACAAAATGAAGTCAATATATGCATCTTTGCAAGAAAACTATATCATTATTGTCAATCCAACTCATCTAAAAAAACTATACAAGAAGAAATTGTCAAAGAGAAGGTCAATTAATTTCTATTATCTTATATAAAATGTCATCTCATATGTTGTTTTTTTTCTATTATCTCTTTGGCTTTTGATTTTGTAAACGAGGGTAACCAAACATTCAAAGAGAAATAGTGGCAAAAAGCTATTAGTCTATACTAAGAAGCTATAAAGTTTAATGACAACAATGCTTTGACACGATGAATGTACCAAAGCTGTCAATATGGACAAGAACAAAATGGAAAAATCTCAGATTTGATTTAGTTTTACTTTGGTATTGCTTCTTGTGTCAGCCATAACAGATGATGTAGTTGTTTTTACAGATGACAGCTTCGAGAAGGAGGTCGAAATTGAAGAGATCTAACCGGAGATGACATTGACGTTGCCAAAATTGAAGAAGTATTGTTCGAATCGATAAAATGAGCGAGACGAAATTAAAAAGATCTCGTCAGAGATGACGTTGCGAGAGATCACGCCGGAGAAGGAGATGGAGATCGCGTTTCTGCAGATCTTCCGCCGGAGTCAAATCGCAGCCTCCTTTGGTGCGATGTCCGTCAACATAAATCTTATAAAACAAGGATATATTAGTCTTTTGTATATGTTTATAATACTATATGTTAGCCTTTTTAAACTCAGTGCTATATTTGTGTATAAAACTTGATTTGATGTTATTAGAGGGTATTTCTCTAAAAAATAGTGAGTTTGAATTATTCTCCTTTTTGTAATTGGAGATTACAAACAAAAACTCAAACTAATATTTATAGTATTTGAAAATGTCAAATACTCTTTATGAAAATTCTCAAAAATATCACAAAAAGAAATTTTGTTCATAAAATACTATCAATAATTTTATTTTTCTAAAATTATTGTTAAAATATTTTTTTTTCAAAAAGTACCAAAATACTAAAATTAAAGTTTGAACTTTAAAAACTATATCTTAAATTCTAAACCTACATAATAACTTGAAAAACTAAATTTTAAACTCAAACCCAAAAAATTAGAAACCCTAAATATTTTAAGAAAAAATAATCTTTCAATAGTATTTTTTGAAAAAACAAAATAATTATGTTATTTTTTAGGGAAAATTTTTTATGGTTTTCTAATTTATTTATCTAATATTCACAATGATCAGTCATGACTAAATTTACAAGTGAAGTAGTTGAATCATAGACTAAATTTACAAGCAAAGTAGTTGAATATTAATCGTTAACATAAATGGTGAATGATTCAATAAATGGTGAATGGTGAATTATTTAATCTGTGGATCAACACATAAATCGGCTAAGTTGG
Source organism: Pugionium cornutum (assembly GCA_018901935.1). Classification (NCBI taxonomy): domain Eukaryota; kingdom Viridiplantae; phylum Streptophyta; class Magnoliopsida; order Brassicales; family Brassicaceae; genus Pugionium; species Pugionium cornutum. The sequence continues at coordinate 31,924,389 of CM032165.1, forward strand.
ATTGTTAGGTTACTGGAAATTTAGAAGTTTTAAAAGCTATATGGTCTAAATATTTATTAACATTAATAAATTTTAATTAACTAAATTATGATCGGCATGATATAAAAATATTATTACAAATGCTTATATGGAAATTGATATCTACGCAATTAAAATATGTAAATGCGATTTTAGTTTAACATCTATATTTCATAATTTATAAACATAAAAATATTCTATTTTAAAGGATTACTCATTTATAATTTGTATTTTATATGTCGCAGTTGAGAAAATTCAAAATTTTCTAGATTGAATGGTTCTAAAACATATTTGAATTTTATATAAAATAAAATCGATTCTAATTCAGAAATAATTATGTAATTAAATATTTGAAAGAAAATAGGTAAATAGTACTAAAAAGGAAAAAAATTTAGAAAATTAATATTTTTTATTTTATAATTTATTTTATATTGTATTAAAAACATACATTTTATTAAAAAAAATCTAATTAATTTCTAATTTGATATATATGATTTACTTTATTTAAAAAAATAAATTTATATTTAAAATTATTATCTCAAATATGACTAAAAATTATATTATAATTATTTTTTAGCTATGTCATCTTTTATAATGATATATAAACATTTTTTCAGAACTCATTTGTTTTTGTTATCTTTTATAATGACATAGAAAAATTTTTTAGAACTGACTTCTCTAATGTATAAAGGATAATAATTATTTTAGTCATATTATTTTTTTAGTCATATCATTTTTTGTGATGATGTGTAAATATTTTTTCTAAACTTATTTTTAGTTTAATATATATGATTTGATTTACTTTTTATAAATAAAATTATATTTAAAATTATTATGTTATATTTGATTTATTTATTTTTTATAAATAAATATTTATTTAAAATTGTCATATCACATTTGATTAATTTATTTTTGTGTTTAAAATTATTATGTCCAATTTGATTAAATGTTTTATCATATAATATTTTTTAATCACATGTGATCATTTTTTTTTAAAACTCATTTTATTAAGAAGATTTGAAAACCATAACGCACTTGTTGTGATTTAGTACGAGATTAATTTTGGCAAGACTATTTTACAAAGCTGACCTATTTGGCTATCTAGTTTCCACCTAAATAATTAAAGAACTAATACGTACTATAGATAACAAAATATCATCCTACTTTCACTTCACTCTTACCAAACTATTAGTAGATTTGATGAACACACCTAACAATATTAAATCCATTTTCCTTTATAGTTTTTGTTACCTACAATAAAGTAGGTATTATATATGCTCTGTAAACCTAATGTTCTTATTTTATCGACATTTTAAAACCCCATAGTTTTGAAAAGTTACAACTATAGTTAAACTCAGTTTCTGCTTAAAAGTCCACTAAAAAAACAGTTAAACATTGTCCACTTACGTAAATTATAATTTAAAATCCTTATTCTTTCACTTAGATAAATTATTATCCTGTACCAAAAAATTGAAGGGGCTAGACTTAGAAAATGCGTCATTGGAGACATAAATAGAGAACAAATATGTGATGAAAACGTAAAATCATATACGAATTTTAGTCGAATAATCAGCTAGTTGTTAGTAGTTGAAGTAACTTAATGCAAAAAAAAAAACTTAATGCAAATATCTACTTAAATAATTAAAAATAAAAAAGAGTTGGTGCAATTGTTACTCTTATATAAACGTTTGTAATGTTTATGATCATCGGACAGCAAAAAAAGAAAAACACAAGAGATGGGACATTACATAAATGGAGCTTGTCTTTTGGCCTTGTTATGTTTCCATGTTTTTGTGGTGAACATTGTGTCTGCCAGAGATGGTGTGAGTTTTGGCAAAGATGAAGAGGAGAAGACTTTCTTAGGAAGCGGTTTAGGTGGTGGTCACGGTGGAGGTTTTGGCGGAGGTATTGGTAAAGGTGCAGGTATTATTGGCAGCGGAATAGGTAAAGGTGGTGGTTTTGGAGGTGGCATTGGAAAAGGTGGTGGATTTGGTGGAGGAATTGGCAAAGGTGGTTTTGGAAGTGGAATCGGAAAAGGTGGTGGATTCGGTGGAGGAATTGGCAAAGGTGGTTTTGGAAGTGGAATTGGAAAAGGTGGTGGTTTTGGAGGTGGCATTGGTAAAAGTGGAGGCATTGGTGGGGGAATAGGCAAAGGTGGTGGTTTTGGAGGTGGTATTGGAAATGGTGGAGGTATTATTGGCGACGTAATAGGCAAAGGTGGTGGTTTTGGAGGTGGTATTGGTAAAGGTGGAAGTATTATTGGCGACGTAATAGGCAAAGGTGGTGGTTTTGGAGGTGGTATTGGTAAAGGTGGAGGTATTATTGGCGACGGAATAGGCAAAGGTGGTGGTTTTGGAGGTGGTATTGGTAAAGGTGGAGGCATTATTGGCGACGGAATAGGCAAAGGTGGTGGTTTTGGAGGTGGCATTGGGAAAGGCGATGGATTTGGTGGAGGAATTGGCAAAGGTGGTTTTGGAGGTGGAATCGGAAAAGGCTTTGGCTTTGGCGGTGATGGGATTGTACACCACTAAGACTTGTAGTTGCACTTGTATGAACGAATTCGGAATAAATAAAACAAGATTTCACATGTTTGTCTATTTATGAATTTGTACTGATAAAATAAACAGTTTTGGAAAAAAAAATTAGAATGCTAAACTGAAACATCTGAAGTTTAGCCATTCGTTGGAAAAAGAACTTCAACGATACAACAATTTTCTTCCATGTGAGTTTGTAGTCTAACTCAATAACCGCATTGCTTCTCCAATGAGTTCATTGATTGTTGAGCCATGGCGTGCCAAACCAACCGTACCCGAGAATATATCAAAGTTCTCAAGCTCAGCCACGGTCTCAAACACTATCTCTAATTCATTCTTCATCCCATGGTTTTGAAAAGTCTTGATCGTCTTAGAGTTAGTTTTCATCATCTGAATGGTTAGCTCTATTGCAAACCTCCTGATTCTTGGAACTTTTGGCATTGGCTGTTCATATCTTTTGAAAATCTTCACTAATGTCTCAGCTAGTTCTTCCTCACTTACTCCTGCTTCATCAAACATCCTCCCTGATTCGCCAGGACTTTTCATTAACTTGAGAATATGTGGTGCTAATCCCACCATGACTTCTTGAGGTTTGCTCTCTTCATACTGTATTGCCTTAAGAACCTGCATTGACAATATAACATTAATGATGATGACGATTCATAAATGTAATCAATTTCTTAGAGCTTGAGGACTTACTGTTACTCCCGCATGTTTAATTTCCTTTAGCTGTTCATTGAACTGATCAGGAGCTGTATAAGCGCAGAGGTTCCGCAAGATTCTTGCTGCATTCAACTTAACCAACGGGTGTTTCAACGCTTGAACAAGTCCTGGAAGAACATCTAATTTCAAAATTTGTTGACAGTTGCTTTCACTTCCTTGAGCTAACATAGCTATAGACTCACCAGCAGAAACTCTAACACCACTAGTTTGATTCTCAGGAACATCATCATTCAAAAATATGCAGAGAAGCCCTTTTAAAACCCCGCCTGTGCCCCCGATTTTCTCGGTTGCACCTTCGTCAAGTGCAAGGAAAGTCAATATCTCTGCACCGAGCTTCTGTAAATCAGGTCGTCTCTTCCCATGGCGTAATGTTTCCCTAATGTTGCTCACTGTAAAGACAATCCCAGAGATATCTCTCCTCAAGTTCTTTCCCGTTGCACCAGTCGTGCTCACCAACTTTCTTAACAGCTTCAAAGACCTTTTCACAGCCAAGAGTTTATTAGATTCTGCAACTGCAACATTTGGATCCTTCAACAACCTCTTCTCAACATAAGTGAAGTCAATGATCTTTGAAAGCAACCCTTTTGTTTTCCCAATCTTTCCACAGTTATCATGATCTCGAGCTAGCCTTTTCAAAATCAGTAGTCCAAGATTGTTGAACTCGGTTTGATTGATACTTTTTTCTCCAATCTCATCTGTGGCTTGACCCAAATCTCTAGTGCTCTCTAAGAGAGAAGATATCGAGTCAATCGCGCCTGAAATCCCTGCAACTCTCAGAGAATTCTGTTTCTTGCTAGCTAATTTCGAGAGAATCTCTGCAGATGACATTCTCACAACTTCTTGATTCTGGTTTCTCCAATTCAACATCTCAATTAACCTCTCTATGATCTCTAGATTAGTCCCAATCTTCTGTAGAGTATCAACCGAATAGTCTTTGTTGGTGGAGAATCTAAAGAGAATCTCAGCTCCAATGTGTTGTTCATCAGGAGAATTCGACACCAAAAGATCCATAGCGAAAACCACCATATCCATCTTCAATCCGTCGAAGATGCTCCCATTGAGACATCTTGAGTAAGCATCGTAGAAGAATCTTCTCACCGGGACAGTTCCAAATCTCTCGAGACCGCATTCTTGATTCACCTTCTCAAGAATCTTGAAAATGTTGATCATCCATTCCCAATAAGCTTTCTCAACAAGAAAGAGAAGAGCCTCTGCAAGCGCTAGAGAGTAAAAGAGAGTCAAAGCAGAGTGAAGATTAGTGCTTTTGGGTTTCAAGTCACCGCCTCCATAGTCTTGCTTGATGAGCTTGATCATGGAGATCACAATGCTGGCAAAAGCAGAACCAATCTGAAGCCAGTAGAAGACTTTACTTACGTTTCTTGAAACAAAAACCCATCCTGTGTATGGCAACATAGGAACTTCTGAGCTTTTCCATGTCCTTGTCCGCGCGATCTGCCCTGAATTCTGCTGTTTTCTTGTCGTGTCCTGAACCATTGTATCTTCTGTACGGTTGGTACCAGCAATCTGAACCGCCTGGTGGAATATTTGGATAACTTGTTTGACAAGGAATCGAAAGGTATTGATTCCAGAGATTGTGTATTTAGATTGAAGCTGCAATTCAAGCTCATGGCTTCTGCTGAAAATTCGAGCTCCTTCTACAACAAGAATCACAGTAACAAACCAAAAATCTGTTGTCTCTAAATCTGCAGCGAATCCACCAAGAAGAACAACAGTAGCCCACACGAAACCTAAAGATCCCAACCGTGAAGCAATCTGTGGTCAGTGGTCACAAGTAAGAACACGTTCAAAACTCAAAATGACTCTTAAATTACAAAAGAAAAAGAAGATTGACATCTAAAAAAAAACCTTCTCAAGAACAGCGAGCCGTAAAGCAAAAAGAGTAAGCTTTTTCTCCGGCGCAGGAAATGACAAATGTGTCGCTCTTCGAGGTTCTGGTGTCAAATTCTCGACTGGTCGGAAAATAGTTCTGCCGGAAGAATCCGGATGTTCTATCTCTACAACCATATCAGTAGTACGGATGATACTAACCATTTAAAACGAAAGAGACAATGGTTTTGGTTTTACGCAGATAGTATGATTTATAAAATTGGATAAGCTCATTGTTTGTGTTTAAGTCGGGGAGTTACACAATGCACGTCTTATAGTTCATTCTTAACTTCATTTCTGTACTTTTAATTAGTGTATAAATATGTTTACCAAATAATCATTAAAAGTTTTGTTGACAAAAAGCATTGTACTATTAAAGAACGGTCAAATAATTGTAAATTTTTGATCAGCTGGATATTCCAACTAACAAGATCATAATCATTTTCTTTTTCTAAAATAATTGATTATGAGTAAACATAACAAAACCTAAGATATTTAAATAATGTTTGTGATTCGAAGATCAAAGTGGTTTATTTTGTTTAGGATGAAATTGCAAACATTGTGACGCACGTACGTTGATTGGAATGTATAAGTAAATACATGACCAGGCATGATCTGTTATTAGTATATGATTAGTCGTTTAAACATTTAATTAACGTTGATAATGCAATATCGTTGTGATGATAGTACATTTTTTTTTGTTCGATCGCTTTTGCTATAAAGCAACACTCAACCAATGAGGGTTCATTCCACTTAAGTTAGCACATTTAAAAAACTTTCTCATACAACAATAATTAAATAAAATATTACTCCTATAATAATAATAATTTTTTTTAAAGTACAATCAAATGTTAACTACGCAGTAGTATAAACTTAGAGTAAGCATAATTTTGAAATACATCAACCTAAATCAAATTTTAAATTACATTTTTTTTGCATGTTTTTCATCATCAAATAGTTTTTCTTTTATTGTAGATGTATTAAATGTTCCTTCAAATCTAATATATATTAAAAGAGAATTATTGAGAATGAAAACTATTGAAAACTCATCACCATATTTATTCTCAACAATTTCAATAAAATATTTAAATAAAAAAAATTAAAAAACTTAATCTACGACCAATTTGTTTTTGACAATATTAGTTTTTCATTACACGTTTAACCATTGCAATAAATATTTCAATATTTAATTTTCTATAAATATTTATATATTGCAATAACCGTTAAAAATATCATATCACAACATTAACATTAACTCAATATTTAATTTTCTATAAATATTTACATATCTTATATCTTATATCTACTATATATTAAATGAGAAGCATTGTGAGTGAAAATTGCTTATGTGTCATCACCATATTCATTCTCAATAATTTTACTAATTAATTTAATTTCAAATATAAATTATTTATTTTATTATCTAAACATCTTAATTACATAACTTAATTATAGAATTTAATTAGTTTCGAAACACTATTTAATTTTTAAATATACGAAGATTCAAAAATTAAGAAATATTGAGTTAGTAAATTACATATTTAATTACTCGCAAATTTTAAAAATAGAAGATTATTTTTTACATAAATAATTAATTATTGTACACATATATAAGGAAAGTAAATATGTCGAATTTTTATAGATATAGAAACTTCATTAACACTATTTAATTCTATTTTTATATTATATGCAACTTTACTTTTTAACTCAATAATTAAAATCAATATATTGTAGTAATAATTATTTTATAGAAATATATATATATATATATTGTATAATAATATAGTCGGCATATCTAAATCACAAATCATATAGAAACTAGATTCATACCCACGCCATGCGTGGGGAAAAATATTCGTAAATTATATTTTATTAGTAATTATAAATTAAATATTTATATAATTTTAAATTTTATTTAAAATTACTTTTAACATTAATTTTTGTATATAAAATTTAAAAAAAGAAAAATCATTATTTTTACGAATTTAATAGTGTTTTTTGTTATTTTAATAAAATATATTAATTATATAACCAAATTAATAACAATGATATATTTGTAATAAGTTAAACTCATTTATATATTTATTTGAAATTTACTTTAGTTATGATACGTCAGCATGATATTTCTGTTAATAACACGTCAGAATAAAATTATTTTATTAAAATATTTCTCAAATAATGTATTAGGGATTATGATAATAACTTAAATCTATTTATATTTATTTGAAATTATTTATAAATTAACATATACAAAATTTTAAAAAATAAAAATTATTGTTTTTGCAAATGTAATAGTAATTTTTGGTTAGTTGGATAAATTATATTTATTCTCTAACCAAATTAATATCAGTGGCATGTATTGTAATTATTCTAGTAAGTTAAACCCTTTTATATATTTAATCTGAAACTCACTGTGGTGTTGACACGTCAGCTGGTATTTTTGTTATTAACACGTTAGGGTAAGGTTACTTTGTTAAAAAGTTTCCCAAATAATATATTAGGGAAGTTGAATAAATTATATTTATTCTCTAACCAAATTAATATCAGTGGCATGTATTGTAATTATTCTAGTAAGTTAAACCTTTTTATATATTTAATCTGAAACTCACTGTGGTGTTGACACGTCAGCTGGTATTTTTGTTATTAACACGTTAGGGTAAGGTTACTTTGTTAAAAAGTTTCCCAAATAATATATTAGGGATTTTTATATATTTAATCTGAAACTCACTGTGGTGTTGACACGTCAGCTGGTATTTTTGTTATTAACACGTTAGGGTAAGGTTACTTTGTTAAAAAGTTTCCCAAATAATATATTAGGGATTATATCACTCAATTTTTTTTTCCAAACACAATCAATATATTTACAAATTAAATTTTATATTATATCAATTATTTGTAATATTAAATTTGAATAACTAATAATTATTTTTAGTATGACTACTATATATATAAGTAGATTCTATAACATAACAAAATTAATTAAAACTACTAATTTTATTAATTTAATTTAAAACAAGTTTCAAATATTTTATTAAAAAATTTATAAATGTATTTTTGATTAACGTATCGCAAAAACAACGATAAAATAATGTAATATTATTTGAATAATATATAATAATAGTAATATCATTCTTTTATAATATATATAATATTTTAAATTTAAATATATTTATAATTTTTTTCATTTAAATAACAAAAAAATTTAAAATATTTATTTTAATATGTGCATAGCACATGTAATATTCTAGTATATATTAAAAGAGAAGCATTGGAGTTCAAATTTGATGAGATGTTATCACCATATTCACTCTCACTATTTTTTAATTAAATTAATAAAAAATCATTAATTACATATCTTAATGACCAAACAACCAATATTGCTTAATTTTAATTAATGAGTTTAGTTTTGTTTTTGTTTCCAAACACAATCAATATATTTTTAAATAAAATTTTATATTATATCATTTTTAAAATTAAATTTGAATTATTAATAATTATTTTTATTATGACTATTTTATATATAAAAGTATTATATAATAAAGAAAATTAATTAAGACTACTAATTTTATTAATTTAATTACAATATGTTACAAAATCTTTTACTTAATTCAATTTAATATATTTATGCCAAACAAACAAATATCTCAAATTTCATTAAATCTCTATATTGTAATAATTTAATACAACCATTAGTAGTTTATATATACAAATTTAAAAGATTTTTATATGATTCTTATATATAGCAGATTCAATATATTCTTTTTATACTCTTCTAAATGAAATTAGCTGCTTAAAATTAAATGCAAAATCATTGATGATTTTCCTACTAATATATGAATAGTTTGAGATTTTTTTTAAGAGTTTTAATTTATTTTTGGTGATGAAAAAATAAGTTATTTATACATTACTTTGTACATCATTTATAAAATTTCTGTTAGAGTATAACAATTATTTTAAAAAAAAAATTAAAGTATTGTTTATCATCTAATACCGAGATCTTCAATAAGTTCAATAGATCTTTATAATTTTTTTTATAATTATGGATAATACAAAAGAGAAAAATGATAACTTTTTTCTATTTAATTTAAAATTTTATTTAAATATAAAAAGTTAAAATATTAAAAAAAATTATGTGCATCGCACTGATAGTATCCTCGTTAAAATAAATGTTCAATATTTGATTTTCTATATATGTTTATATGTTACAATCGTAACCCAAAAATTATCATTTTTAACATTTTACCATTTTCTATTTTGGATACGCTTCTATTTAATAGCACAATAAATATTTTAAAATATATTTGATTTCTTAAAACCCCCTACAATTTAAACACTAACTTATCATTTTCAAGATTTATGAGAATTGCTGTTATGTGCTTGCCATTTAAAATTCGGCTTGCCATTTAAAATTCGGCTTGCCATTTAAAATTCGGCTTACCATTTAAAATTTCCAAAGGATTGATACTTTTAGCACAATTTTTTAAAAAAATTGAAAATTAAATCATGGAAAATTCTAAATGTATGATTCACTATATAATGATCATTATTTTCACTTCATCGTCTAACTCAAACATTCTAACATTACAAATTAGAATACATAGTTTCATTTTTTTTTGTGGCTTTAGTTACTGATCTTTATTCTCTAAACTATTCAAAACGCAATAGAAAATCAGAATGAAGATTTTAAAATTGTGGAAACAATTTTTCAATGGTATTGAGAGTATTTACATGGTTGTCGTGGATGAAAACGTTTTTTTTAAACAATTTATAATCGTTTTATTTTTTTCTGTATATATTAATTTTATTTTTATTTTATTATTTTTGTAACTTATAATATTCTTTTCTGCATATATTAATTTTTCCAGAAAGAATGTTTCAAAAAATTTTGAATTATTTTAAGTTATTTTTATGCTTACCTTTTCACTTACGTTTTCACTTATGTTTCTTTGACAGCAAATATTAACTTACTTTGTACTGTAAATAAAAGTTTATTGTAAATCAAAAGGTTATAAGAACAACAACAAATTTACTGTAGATAAAAGTTTTTACGTTATCACTTACGTTTTTTTGAAACTATTCACTTACATTGAAAATTAATACTGTAAATAGACACTTACGTTAAAAACTAATACTGTAAATAGATATTTACGTTTTCACACGACCCAAAAACTTTCCATTTTATTTATAAGTATTTATATTCTCTACATAATTACAACCTTAATGTTGTATGACTATATAGTTAATTAACCACATATCGCATAGGTAAGAAAACAATTGTAATAAATGGTTGTTCAGAAGATTTGAGAACTTTCCTTTCAATATATATTATATATAATGTTTGTTTGTATATTATATACTACAAACAAAATATTTAGTAATTTATAAAACACAATAATAGAATACCAACATGATTTAAGAAAAGAAAAGAGATTAATTATAATTCTTTATAATATTTAAACCTTTTTAACATACGATAAAAACATCTCACTTTTTTTGATAACACTAGATGAAACGAATCTGAATATATCCGTTTTGGATATCGTTAAATCAGGACAGAAAACATATATAGTTACAAAATGTAAAGCGATTGTGTTTAACTTTTTTACTAATTAAAAATAGTAAAATCAAAATATATATATAATATATTAGAAAAGATATAATATTATTTTTAAATTTTATAAAACATGTTATAAAACATATCTAAAAAACTAATAGCCAATAAAATAAAATAAATATAAACGTTTCATATATTTTATGAATAAGAAAAATTTAATAATTTAAATTTTTATTATTTAAATAAAATTTTTAGATTGTAGGTAGTGACTTGTAGATTGTTGTCTTTTTTTTATGTGAATTCCCATCGTTGTTGTACGTTTAAGATATCTAAAAACCTTTTTTAACAAAGAGAAATCCGAGTTGGTGGGATTGTGCATTCTTTGGCACACCAAATTGACCGAGAATTGAAGATCTGGTCTAGTGAGAGTAAAGTACTACAATTTTCCAGCCAAACTGCGAAAGTAACTAGGCTTTGGAAATAAATTCAATCCAGCTGAACTTGAGTTAAGCTAGGCAGTGGCGTAGGCATTGGGTTGCAGGAGAACATGTTTGCTTGATGTAGAATATCTTCAGCATATTTTGATTGGCTCAAGAATAGTCGAGTCTCATTGTGTTCAATCTGTATACCCAAGAAGTAATGAAGATTTCCAAGATCTTTCATTGAGAATCGTGTGCTCAAAGATTCCACAAGATGATTGTAAAGATTTAGATCACTTCCTGTTAGTATAATATCATCAACGTACATTAGTAGAATGAGAGTTTTACCTTGTTGATGATAAACAAACAGGGAATGGTCAGATTTACTGCACAAAAAGCCACACTCCAACAAGAATGTGCTGAATTTGTCAAACCAAGCTCTAGGAGCTTGTTTGAATCCATAGATTGTCTTGTTAAGTTTGCACACATAAGATGGATGTTTTGTATCTTCAAAACGAGCAGGTTGCATCATATAAATATCCTCTTGTAGTTCACCATTAAGAAAAGCACTTTCCACATCAAGTTGAGTAATTTTCCAGTTTCTTGCAGTGGCTATATTGAGAACAATTCTTATTGTTGATGATCTAACAACCGGACTGAATGTTTCCAGATAATCAATTCCCTCTTCTTGATGAAACCCCTTGGCAACCAATCTTGATTTGAATCTATCAATGGAACCATCAGATTTAAGCTTCAATCGGAATACCCATTTACAACCAAGTATATTCATACCATCAGCTGGGGAAACCAAATGCGAAGTGTTATTTTCCTTCTGAACCTCCATTTCTTCATTCATAGCAGCTAGCCATCGAGGATCCTTTTTGGCAGCAGTCACTGTTCTTGGTTCAGTAGGCACCTCAAAAGTAGTATTCAAAAGATATCTTGGATTTGGCTTTAGAATACCAACTTTAGCTCTTGTTCTCATGGGATGATTATTTGTGATGGCAGGCATAGGAGGATTATCAATATCTAACTCCGAGGTAGCTGTTTGATGTTCTGAATTTTCTTCAGGTTCCTCTACTGAAGTGTCTTGATCAGCTGCTTCATTTTGATAATTTGTTGGATCGTTATCTGTTATTTCATCACCATCTGAGGCAATTACATTACTTCTTGATGTTGGAGCACCAGTCACAGATTGAGGCATAGTTGTGTTCAAGAAAGGAGCATTTTCTAATGTAGTTCTTCCACTGTTAACAGCGTTGTCATAGTCTTGTGGAGCTGATTGCCATGCCTGAAGCAGAGAAGTGTTGTAGTGAGGAACAAGATACTTGTATTTTGAGACAAAAGGCATATTTTCTTCATCAAATATGACATGGCGAGACACGTAAACTCTACCCGAAGGAGGATGCAAACATCTATATCCTTTGGAGTTTGAGCTGTAACCCAAAAATACACATGGCAAAAATCTTGGCTCGAATTTATGTGTAGTGTAAGGCATCAAATATGGGTAACATGAGCTGCCAAAAACCCGAAGAGAAGTGTAGTTAGGCTTATAACCGAACAGCTTCTCAAAAGGTGTCTGAAAACATAGTGCTGCAGAAGGCAAGAGGTTGCTTATATAGTTGGTTGTGAAGAAACTTTCTATCCCGTACTGAAGTGGGACGTGGCTGTGGAATAGCATTGACAAGCTTAACTCGATTAAGTGCCTATGCTTTCGTTCAGCCACCCCATTTTGTTGGGGAGTGTAAGGGGATGTGATCTGATGTTTTATCCCACATTTATTCAGTTGTATCTTCAATAAATTGTTTGTGAATTCTCCACCTTCATCAGTTTGTAACACTTTGATCTTCTTGTTAAATTGTGTTTCAACAAAACTTTGAAAAACCAAAAACACTCCATAGAAGTCAGATTTTAACTTTAATGGGTAGAACTAGCTGAATTTAGTGAAATCATCCACAAATACCACATAATACTTGAAATCTTGTACAGAGGAAATTGGAGAAGGACCCCAAAGATCACAATGAATCTTATTTAAAGGTTCAAAAGTACTGGAAGTAGAAGTTGAAAAAGACACACGAAAATTTTTCCCTAATTGACAAGGCTCACAAATAGCAGTCTTCTTGCCTTTATTGATGGTGATAGCCTTGCTGTTATTGAGGTGCTGGAGAATCTGTGAACTAGCATGCCCAAGTCTGTAATGCCAAGTTTGGTGATCGGTGGTCTGTTGACAAGTGGAATAGAAGACTTAATAGTCCTGATTTTCCAGCACATACAAACCTCTACGTCTTAGACCCTTGGTTAGTACTTTCTGAGTAGCCAAATCTAGAATATAAACATGATTAGAGTCAAAGAATATCCCACAAGGGTAGTCTTCACACAATTTTGAAACAGATAATAGAGGCTTTTGCACTGAGGGTGAAACCAGTATATCATTCAAGAGCAAAGTACCTGAAGTTACTGCAAGATTGGTGGAACCAATGTGAGTGATAGGGAGATTATTACCATCTGCAACCATGATGCTTTCCAAGCTGTGATAGGGAGTAGCAACATTTAGACCATCTGTTGAGGAGACTACATGCGTAGTGGCACCTGAGTCAGGGAACCATTCATTTCCTGAGTTGTTTGCTGTCTGAAATGCAGTAAGAGCTTGTGGTAGGTCACTGCTTTGATAATTGTTGTTGAAACGATTCCAGCATCTCAGAGCAATGTGGCCTGTTTTTCTACATATTTGACAAACAGGCTTTGTGTTTGTTTCTTCAGTGGGTGCAGCTTGTTTTGGGAATACAGTTTGTTAATGAAATCCTCTACCTCTAAAAGAGAAACCACCATGACCTATGTTGTAGTAGTTACCTCTGCCACGGTAGTTTGCTCCTGAATACTGATAATTTTGACCTGCTACTGCTCCATTTTGTGAGGCTTGAAATGCAAGATTTGGTGTGACTTGTGTTACACCATAAGTTTGCAGCCTGTTATCATAGCCTCCTATCTCAAAAATAGCATATGTGAAGGTTGGTGCAGGCAGCCTAGTCATAGAACTTTGAATCACAGTACAAATGGCATCATACTCTCGGCCTAATCCGTTCATAAATCTACATATTTTCATTGATTCCTTTACTGGTTTCCCAATGGCACTAAGCTGATTACAAATAGAGGTGTACACAGTAACATAGGCACTGAAGGTTTTATCTTGTTTAGTTAACAGTTGGAGTTTTCTCTTGAGTTCAAACTCTCGACCGATGGTGCTTCTGTTGTATTTGTTGGCCCGGGACATCCATATTGCTTGTGAAGTAGCTAGGTTGAACACACTGCCCAACACTTCTTCAGATAAAGTACCAAAGATCCAGGATTTTATTAGCTCATCAGTACAGAACCATGACTCGTATGCCGGGTTGACAACAAGTTGGACTGTATCTCCTACTCTTTGTTGGAAAGAATCTGGAGGAGCTGGAAATCTTCCATTAATGAAACCAAGAAGTTTTTGAGAATTTAAGAGAGACTCCATCTGGGTTTTCTAGAGTAGATAGTTGGTGTCATTTAGTTTCAAAGTGACTGAACTAGCAACATAAATGTTGCCTGGAAAGGGGTAATAGGGTAGATGTTCTTCCATGTTTGAGCTTCCTGTTAAGGATATAGCTCTGATACCATGTAAAAGAAACTGAAAATGGAGTTAAGTAAAGAGAAGAAGAGTGTTTTCTGAATGTTTCATTGATATTTCATTGATACGTTCTACAAGGGTTACAACTCCTTTTATAGTTCTTATTACACAACAAGACATTAGACAGCTGTTGTTCCTAGGGATTGGAGACAATCGAATCTGTTGTTCAAAGACAACATTTGTGGTTTGGTGGCGTTTTCTCTCTTGGCTACGCGTGCTGAACAGAGCAGAGAGTCGTTGGTCAAAAAACGCAGAGCTGCAGACTGAGGAGTTGCAGACTGAACAGCTGCAGACTGAGAAGCTTCAGACTTATTAGTTGCAGACTGGACATTTGCAGACTGAGCAACTTCCATAGTGTCCAGCCGAGTGGGCTTCTTGCTGCAGCTGGGCTTTGCTGGTTTGGGTTTGCACATTCGATTGGGTTGTGACGAATCAACCGTAGATTGAGGCCGAGTGTGATCACCTTCTCTTGGTTGCTCTGTTTCTGTGACCGTAGAACAGAGCATCGCTTTCTTGCTAACAAAACAAAGCCGTTTCTCAAACCATCGAGTCTAGCTTCATCTTATGGCAAGTCTATGATCATACCAATGAAGGACACAAAATCTCTAGTTTCTACAAGATCGAATCTGCTCTACCCGTAGTTCTTGTAATAGATCCTATAACTGGTCAGAAGATACGTATGTGGAAAAGCGAGATTGAAACTCATAGTTTTCTAGAGGATTTGATGCGGTTTATGGAGGCAGGTCCTCATGAACACATTAATTCTCTGACAAGTAACATACACACAAAGGGAACTCGTTCGCCAAGGAATAACACCTTTCATATCCCGATTCCTTCCTCAAGCAACAATACGGGTGAAGTCTTAGTTCTTTCGTTGGGGCCTGGATTTGAAGAGTCTTCAGAAGTAAAGAAGGAAACTTGTTTAGAGTTTCCAGTTTTGACAGAAGAGCCAAAAGGAGGCTGTGATCGAAGCGTTGTGTGCAGTCTCTACATTCGATTTCCAGATGGAAGAAGAAAACAGAGGAAGTTCCTCAAGACAAAATTCAACTTCTCTGGTCTTTCTGTTATTCTGAGATAGAGGAATTCGAGAAAAAGTCGTTTAAATTAATACAAGCGATTCCTGGTATTTCCAAAACTTTGGATTATGGAGCTAACATCATGTTCGACCAATCTGGGATTGCTGATTCTATCATCTCGGTTACTTGGGAGTGAAGATTTGTTCTAAGTTTTCCTTTCATTCTTGTTATTCCAGACTTTTGTTTCGTTGGTCAATTCGTATATTAGATACAGTTTTCACAACACTGAACACTCTTTCAGCTTTACTATTATTGAGTTTTGATTCATATCAAAGATATGATTACTTTTATAAAACAAAGTGAAGAACGAAAACATGGTGAAGAAGACTATACATGTGAAACCCAAAATATTTCTTCTTAAGACCAATTAAGCAGTGTCCTTAATTAAACTAACTTTGAATGTCTTCGTTTTTAAATGAGAGAGTGAAAGTGAAATTAACATACATCTACCCAATTTTGTGTTTGTTTCCGTTTGACCTAAGGATTTTGATAGATGCAATTATTTCCTTCTCACAATTAAGGCTGGACGTTCGGATACCCATTTGGGTTCGGTTCGGAGTTTTCGGATTTTTAAGTTTTCGGAGTTACAAGTGTAAGATGCATTCGGATATTTATAAATTTCGGATCGGATTCGGTTCGGATCTCTCTGAGGGTTTTAAGTTCAGGTTCGAATTGGTTCGGATTTTGAATACGGGTTCGGATTGATTCGAATTTTATACCCGAAATAGATATACATATGAGTTCGGGTTAGTTCGTATTTTTTATCCGAAATGAGCATACATTATTTCAAATAACGAAAAAACGTGATGATACCAAAAAATAACAAAAAATATTAAATATCAGAAATAAAAATCAAATTGTCTAATTACTAATTCTCCTTTCTAACAATAATATTGTTTTCAAATTTACATAAATATATTATTATAAATATAAAACTCAAATTAATAGATTTTATTTAAATTTTTAAAATTAGTAGATAAACTTTAAAAATAGTTTTATTCTAAAACATTTGCAAATAATAATTTTTATAACAGTATTTAAAAAAATCAAATAAAAAATCTCTAACTAATAAAAAATCAATAATTTTGATTTGCTAAATATACAAATAACAAAATTAAAATTTATAACTAATCAATTAATTATATGTGAAATATTTAATTTATATATATTTTAAGTCAAAATAATGTTGTTGCTCAAATATCAATTTTTGTTTTGCAGAGAAAAAACCGAAAATTAAGAAAGATCTCAATTATCTCAAATATATCTTATTGTAATATCTCCAACATATTTCCAGAAGTGAAATAATGATGAAATTTGGGATATAAAATCACATTGTCCTTAATTTTGTTTCCGTATGTAGTAGAAAGTGTACTCGAACTGAACCAGATGAGTTGGTGAGATTGAGATCCAACGAATTATTAAATTATCAAAACGCGACAAAAAAGAAAGAAAAAAACGTGTCCTCAATACAATCATAGATACAGAGAGCATCTTTTAATCATAAGCACTCTTTTCTTGCTTTTTATCTCTGTTTTCGAGGATCTCAAGAAGAAGATGCATCTAATTAATGCGGTGGCGGCGGTGAGGATGTTGTCCGGATTCGGACAATCTATCAACAGTAACGGAGGCGAAGCGATCCCGTTTGGATCGTTGTGGTGGATAATTTACGCCGGCGTATCTTGTTTCCTCGTTCTCTTCGCCGGAATTATGTCTGGTCTCACTTTGGGGCTTATGTCTCTCGGTCTCGTCGAGCTCGAGATTCTCCAACGCAGTGGCACCCCTAACGAGAAGAAACAAGCATGTGATTCTTCTTCTTCATAATCTCTCTTTTGTTTTCATGTATCTCAATCAATTCTTCAATTTTGTTTGAATTGCTTATGATTATTTCGTTTTGCTTGCGGATGATTTGCAGCTGCGATTTTTCCGGTTGTTCAGAAACAGCATCAGCTTTTAGTGACACTGCTTCTATGCAATGCTGTTGCAATGGAGGTAAAGATCATATTCAAGTCCTCTTACAACTTTGATACTCTCTCTTTTTATGATGATGATGATGATGATGATTGTGGGCTTTTTTTATAAATAATTTGACTCATGAGTGAGATCTAAACTTACTGATTTATTGAAATTTGCAGGGGCTTCCTATATACTTGGATAAGTTATTCAATGAATATGTTGCTATTATTCTTTCCGTCACTTTCGTTCTTGCTTTTGGTGAGGTATGCTTTTGGAGTTGTTACTTATTCTACCTTTGTGGTCTCTATCAATCATAGAGTCATAGACTGAGACTGCTTTTCACATTTTAAGGTTATTCCTCAAGCAATATGCACCAGATATGGACTGGCTGTTGGAGCAAATTTCGTCGGGCTTGTCCGCATTTTGATGATTCTCTGCTACCCGATTGCCTATCCCATCGGAAAGGTAAAAAGGTTACCGCCTTTAGTGAGGAAGGTTATTGTTGTTTTGGAACCAACATCACCTTGTATGACTTTCTGCCTGTCTAAGCTGGACCAGTACACTTGTTATATCCAGTCTTTTCAATTTCTATTTAATTATATCTATCTGTGAGCAATCGATGGGGTCTTTTTTTGTGTAATTGCCTTCTTCTTTTTCTATGCTTTTGGTTAGATTTTGGATTTGGTGCTGGGACACAATGACGCTTTATTTAGGCGGGCTCAGTTGAAAGCTCTTGTATCCATTCACAGCCAAGAGGTATTAATAAACTTTGAAGATGCTAACTACTTCTTTACAACAGTTGGAGTTTACATTTACTGCTTTGGCTACCTTGTTCGTATGACTATGGTTTTAGGCTGGCAAGGGAGGTGAACTTACGCATGATGAGACTACAATCATTAGCGGAGCCCTTGATTTAACTGAGAAGGTATGTGTCCTGAATCATCGCTTGATCTGTATACAAATAGTGAAAACTTTTCATGCAAAAGTGGTTTGTGGTTTGACAGACTGCACAAGAAGCCATGACACCAATTGAATCGACCTTTTCCTTGGATGTAAATTCAAAGTTAGATTGGTGAGTTTGGTTCTCAACTGTTATGACAAATATTACATGCTGTCTCAATGCTTTTCGTTATTGATTCTGAAACTCTTTCATGGTGGTCGTAACTCGTAACTATTTCTGACTATGTATCTTAATCTCACAGGGAAGCTATGGGTAAGATTCTGGCACGAGGTCATAGCCGCGTACCTGTCTACTCTGGGAATCCGAAAAATGTTATTGGACTTCTCTTGGTAAGCTCTTATTTGCATGTTTCAGTACTTCTTGCCATGGCAAATTCTGATAAAGCAATTCTCCTGTTTCTTAGGTGAAGAGTCTCCTTACAGTTCGACCTGAAACCGAGACCCTCGTGAGTGCAGTTTGTATACGCAGAATTCCAAGGTTTTGGCATTACTATTTTTACCTCCAGTCTTTTCCATTTCTGTTTCGGTAGAATGATGTTATAATAATGCTTTGATAGGGTTCCGGCTGATATGCCTCTGTATGATATACTAAACGAGTTTCAAAAAGGAAGCAGTCACATGGCTGCAGTTGTCAAAGTTCAAGGGAAAAGCAAAGGTCGTCCTTCGACTTTGCTTGAAGAAAACACATACGAAACTGATGCCTCTCTAAAGGACTCGGATTTGACTGCACCTTTGTTACTAAAACGAGAAGGAAACCACGACAATGTCATTGTCCACATCGACAAGGCTAGTAGACAAACATTATTTCAAAACAATGAGGCTGTACCACACGGGTTCTCGCATACTTCAGAAGATATTGAAGATGGTGAAGTAATCGGTATCATCACGTTGGAAGATGTGTTTGAGGAACTCTTGCAGGAAGAGATTGTGGATGAAACAGATGAATATGTTGATGTACATAAAAGGTTTGGTTATTACACTACAGGATATAACAAAAAATGACATATGTAACGATGTTTTTGAGACACTGAAAAACTTTCCTCGTTGCAGGATTCGAGTCGCAGCAGCAGCTGCTGCCTCATCAATAGCCAGAGCTCCTTCAAGCCGGAGGTTAATTGCACAAAAGGGAACTGTGAGTAATACTCTTAAATGGCAGAGAAAGTTAAAGCTCTTTAGAGATTGATCTTTGTAACATTTATTTGCAGGGAGGACAAAATAAGCAACCGCAGACGATTAAAAGTTGTGCTCAGGAACAAGATAAACTGCTTGGAACTATTAACGAGCCTACTCGAGGAAACAGATGATGCTAATATCCATGTCGTGTTCTTGCTTATAGCATATATTATTTGTAAGATATAAGTCAGCAGAAGCAAATGGCTCATCCCAAATTTTGAAGATGTTTTGTCTCTTAAGGATACATATATGTATTCTGCACAATTTGTAATTCATTCTCTTAACTTAATTCTTATTTTTTGTCATTCTATTTGTCAAAGAATGCACATGTCACAATTCTCTCTACGGTGACAAATTTTTGTGGTTGCTATTTTACAAGAGCAATAGTTTTGAAACAATTTATTTCGCCATTCATCGTCTAATTTTGATGTATTGATTAATTTTGATGTATTGATTAATTTTGACCAACTTTTTTAGAAAGGAAAAATCCACATGTTAAAT
This sequence comes from Pugionium cornutum, assembly GCA_018901935.1. Classification (NCBI taxonomy): domain Eukaryota; kingdom Viridiplantae; phylum Streptophyta; class Magnoliopsida; order Brassicales; family Brassicaceae; genus Pugionium; species Pugionium cornutum. The sequence goes on from CM032165.1 coordinate 31,944,842, forward strand.
AATAATTTTCTCAAATGTGGTCTCAGAAACATTTAAAAATAATAATTTTACATTGATGCGTTATTAATTGAAATGTTATGCGAAAGTGTCATCAGCACAATTAATTACAAATAAAAATATAATACATTTAATTTATTACAATAATTATGATATATATTATTGTTATTAATTTAGTTAGAAAATCAATACATTTTATTAAATTAATCAAAAAATACAATTAAATTCATAAAAAATAATTATTTTTCTTTCTTTAGTTTACATATATAAAAGTTATTATTAAAAATAATTTTAAATAAAAATTAAATTATATAAATATTTAATTTATATTTAATAATAAATAATAATATATAATTTATGAATATTTTTATTCATACAAAACGTAGGTATAAATATAGTTTGAAGTATATGTGAACCATTAAGCATGTAGATAAGATAAAAATCACACAATATATTTCTTCACTCAGTTTTGTATAATACGTACATCAAAATATTTCAAATTTAAATTTATATTTAAGTAGAGCACTTTTTTTTTACAAATCTCATAGTGTTGTGAATCGGTTCGCTCAAAAACCTTACGGAAAAATATGTAAGTCAAAAGTATGTCGAACTATTTTTTTACTAATTTATTAGAATAGAAAAGGACTAAATAATGTCATCATTGGAGAGGAGAGTAGTAAAAAAATTCGTATTAAAATGGGATTGTGTGCTAACATGTTACTCATAGATGCTCCTTGTTAATCAAGCTTCCATTTTTCATATATATATACTTTTCAATATTTTCAAAATAGTTTATTTTTTTCTCTATTTTTTACTTTTACGAGAATATAAAACAAAATTATAAAAAAAACTATTAATTTAAGTGAAACGAATAATAAAAATATATATAATTGTATCTTAATGTTATGCAATCATCATATTAAGAAATGTTTTCATAAACAAAATATTAATGTACTGTTTATACAAATTCATTTTTTTCTAAATTTTTGTATTGATATTTTTATATATTATCTATTATTAAGTTTGCATATATTATAAAATAACACTCGTATGACATGTTTTATGATACTTTAGACGGATATAATATATTTATATAATTATTAAATTTGATTAAATATATTATATACATGAAATATGTAATATAAATTTTATTTCTATTTTATAGATTATAATTTATTAAATATTTTTAGAATTTATAATATATTTATACTTTTTAAATCAAATTATATCAGAATTATATTAAAATAAATTTCTAAAAAATAAATCCAAACAACTCTAACCCTTCAAACTTGAAAAAACAGCTAACATAAAAATTTGACAGAATTGTATATCTTTTACCTTTAAAAAAATTCCACCTATGTTTTCAGTTTTTTTTTCGATTTGCTCAATATTTGTTTAGTGGCCCTTTATTTTATCTTGATAAGTGTTATTAACACCAAATGTAAATTTTATTTATCTATTTATTTTGTTAAATTGTAGATAATTGCTAACAAAAAATAAACTAATCTGTATTTGTTAATTGTTATCCCAATAAAAATCTATTATTTTGGTTAAAATCATGTTACGTATAATTATGATTGTTAGTATTAGTAAGTATCTTAATATATAAAAAGGTCCACGATCTATCTTTCTACAAAAAATATTATATAGCACCACAAAATTCTCAAACTATATTATCATTCTAAATATCTCTTAATTGAAAGTTTAAAACAAATTTTACTCCGAATTGAAAGTTCAAAACATATTTATTCATAATTATCGATTTTTACGGGTTGTATACAAAACCGAGATTAGAACCATACTAACCTAAAACTAAACCAAACCAAATTTGTGTCCGAACTCAATCAAAATCCATCTGTTTTCCCAATTTAAAAAATCCGATACCTGCTTAAAATTCCTAATTTCGAATCTTTCAAAATTAGATTTCTAAGATTGTCTCCTATATCATAATCTAAAGTAAGTGGGTTCGTCAACTTTAACTTTCAAAGGCTAATATTTAATTTGGGGCTGTAATTTTTGTATGCTATTGAGTGAGGATAAAATTTTGAAAGCATATCAGTCGATACCCTCTTCGTCGAAATCCGGTTCTCCAAGCCATTCATGAAGAACTAGCACCATATATACAAGATTTGTACACCGTAATCGTTTGAGATTTCATTTCTATCACTTTCGATTTTTTATTTGCGATTTCTAGGGTTTGCGATTTGGAGATTTTTTTTTGTTTTACGGGTTTTTCGATTTAAAAAGTTATTTAGGTTTAATTGGATCTGAATTAGATTTTAATCTGGTTTAGTATAGGTTTAGAGTTTAAACAATGGTTAACACAGTTTAGAACCGAGTATAACCGAAGACTATGGGGCAAAAAGTTTTGAATTTGAATTCGTAGGTAATTATGTTTCGAATTTTGGATTGGGGGGAAATAAAAATTTAAATTCTGATTTATAGATATTTGGAAACGAGGCTATAGTTTTGAGAAATTTATGACGGTATATAAAATAATATTTGAAAAGTGTAGTTTTAAGGTAATATATTTTCAGAAATAATGAAAGGCAGTTTTAGAAATTTCCTCCACACGTAAATGGGTGGACTTGAGGGGGGGACCAGGTGACGTAATCAAACTTTGCTGATTGTAGGAATTCAAAAATTGTACTGAACCGAACCCGTTTAGGTCGACGATTGAGATAAATACGACAAATAAGGGAAAAAATATCTTTAAACAACAAAAAGCGTAGGAAGTGCAGACAAAGAGAGAGAGAGAGAGACGAAGAAGATCTTCAAAGCTTGAGAAGATGCATCCGATTAATGCGATGGTGGCGGCTAGGATGTTGACTTCCGTTGGAAAATCTAATGGCTTAGAAGGCGAGACGATTCCGTTCGGATCGTTATGGTGGATTATCTACGCCGCCGTCTCTTGTTTCCTAGTCCTCTTCGCTGGAATCATGTCCGGTCTAACTTTGGGACTCATGTCTCTCGGTTTAGTCGATCTCGAAATCCTCCAACGCAGTGGCAGTCCAACAGAGAAGAAACAATCTGGTGATTCTTCTTCATTCATCCTTTTCTTTCGTTTTTCGTTTGTGATTTTATCAATTGATTGTTTGTCTCTGCTGAATCTGTATCTGTACCTGATCATGATTTTTGTTTATTAAACTCTTGGAATTTACTGTTTCAATTTGCTCTAATGAGTAAATTTGCTTGCGAATCAGCTGCGATTTTTCCGGTTGTCCAGAAACAGCATCAGCTTTTAGTCACACTGCTCCTCTTCAATGCTCTTGCAATGGAGGTGATATCTCATAATCAAGTCTAAGCCTTTTAATTCGAAAACTTTTCTTCTCCTTCTGATCTAAAGAGGCCTCATTTTTTGAAATTTGCAGGGACTTCCTATATACTTGGATAAGATTTTCAATGAGTATATTGCTATCATTCTCTCGGTTACTTTCGTTCTATTTGTTGGGGAGGTATGCTTTTGTTTCTACCTCTAAAGTTTTTCGGTTTTCAAAATTTAAGGTTTATCAAGTCTTCCACTGATTTGAAGACTGTATTTTCAGGTTATCCCTCAAGCTATATGCTCTAGGTATGGACTGGCAGTGGGAGCTAATTTGGTGTGGCTTGTCCGTATCTTAATGACTCTCTCCTACCCGATATCTTTCCCTGTCGCAAAGATGTTAGATTGGGTATTAGGTCACGGTGACCCTTTATTTAGGCGGGCTCAGTTAAAAGCTCTTGTATCCATTCACGGCGAAGCGGCTGGGAAGGGAGGTGAGCTTACACATGATGAAACCACAATCATAAGTGGAGCACTTGATTTGACTGAAAAGACTGCTAGAGAAGCCATGACACCAATTGAATCAATCTTTTCCTTGGATGTAAATTCAAAGCTGGATTGGTGAGTTTGGTTCTCAACTGTTATATTCATAGCATTATGATAGATTTTCGTGTTATTTCATTGTTCATCCATTATTTCACTGGTCATATAGGTTAAATGTATATCTGTATTTGTATTCTTGATTCTGAAACTGGAGCATGGCATTCAATTCTGTTACCGTCTCCATAGAACATATTTGACTCTGTATTTTGCACTACTTTGCTTATGACTAATCTTCTAGGGAAGCTATGGATAAGATTCAAACACGAGGACACAGCCGTGTTCCTGTTTACTCCGAGAATCCAAAAAATGTTATCGGACTTCTCTTGGTATTTGTTTTTGACCCATTTTTGATTTGCATGTTTCAATGGTGGCTTATCATGAATTTGCAAACTTTAATCAGGAAATTCTTCTTTTTGTTAGGTGAAGAGTCTACTTACGGTTCGCCCTGAAACAGACACCCTTGTCAGCGCAGTTGGTATACGCCGAATTCCAAGGTAACTATTTTGACCTCCAGTCTTTTGCACTTTTGTTTGGACGATCATCTCTCTGTACAACGAAATTCTTATTGTGATAAATGATAAAACAGGGTTCCGGCTGATATGCCGTTATATGATATACTGAATGAGTTTCAAAAAGGGAGCAGTCACATGGCTGCAGTTGTCAAGGTTAAAGGGAGAAGCAAAGGTCCTCTTTCAACTTTGCTTGAAGGAAACACTTTCGAAAGCAATGCCCCAAGTAATGATTCCAAGTTGACTGCACCTCTGTTACTAAAGCGAGAAAGAAACCACGACAATGTCATTGTCGATATTGAAAAGATTAGTCAACAATGTTTCTCACGAAACAACGAGACTGGTAGAAACGGGTTTTCGCATACCTCAGAGGAGATTGAGGATGGAGAAGTAATTGGTATCATCACATTGGAAGATGTGTTTGAAGAACTTTTGCAGGAGGAGATTGTGGATGAAACAGATGAATATGTAGACGTGCATAAAAGGATTCGGGTGGCGACTGTAGCTGCAGTGGCGATTTCATCATTAGCAAGAACTCCGTCAAGCCGGAGATTACTTGGCCAAAAGGGAACAACTGTAAGTAAAAAAACTATCTTGCAAAACATTTGGTTTAAGTGAAAAGATCTGTGCTGAGATAAGAACCGGTTTGTGTTATCGTAGGGAGGACCAAAACCGCCATCTTCTACTCCCAGACAAGATAAGCCAATGACTAGCCCTCTTCATGGGAACAACTGATGATTTCAGGTCAATTTTTGCTTGAAAAGTGTGAAATAAATAAGGTTTTTGAAACTTAGATTAATTCTTGAGCACCTTCTGCTAACTACATGTGTATAATACATACATGTAGGTATAATTTATAGTCTAGAAACAAATCGAACTTGTGATTTTTTGTTACTCCGAATCTATTCGTTTGTATATTTTCTTTTCATTTCATTTTTAGTAAAGCCAGTGTTTTGCATAAGGTGATGATAAAGCCAATGTTTTTAGTAACTCCTAGGATACATTCGTACGTGATGGTTCATGTCTTTACATACAATTCTTGGATGTTTCGATTGGGTTTCTAAGATGTGGATTTTAATTATAATTTGTAAATCTGTATTTTTCTTTTGGATTTCAGTTTTTTGAATTTTTACCATACATATTTTTTCCAGATTTACTAAAATTGATTTTGAAATCAAATTGATATATAAATCTATAAATCTATGAATGGATTGAATAACATTTAATTGGACTTATTATTTATAATTGAATAATACTATAAAATAACACCATCTTAAGTTTATTTTTAAATTTATCACAATAAAAATAAAATTATAAAAATAGCACAAATTATTATATGAAAAATAATTATTTAACTGAAATAAATTATATATAAAATTAAAATATAATGTTTGAATTCACTTTTTCCAATTTAGTGTTTAAATTTTTTTCATTAACAAGAAATTTTTAATTTTTTTTTTAATATTAAATTTTGATATTTTTGGAAATTTAAATGATTAGTGATATATTTAGAACCAAAATTTGAAATAGTGAGATTTTAGTCAATTGCTTTTTATAATTTGTATAAAGACAATTGTTTAACATAGTATTTTTTAAAATTTTTGTTCCAAATGTAATATTAATAGTTTAAATTTTCAAAAATAGTATAAATTTAATAGTAAAATAATTAAAAAAAAAATTTAATTAAAAAAATTAATGCTAAATTAGAAAAAATCTAATCTTATCTTTGAGTTTCTATGACTCTGATTTCTTCTAGTTTTGATTTTCTCCACAATATAATTCTATGTATGCAACTTCCTCTATCTTGACTCAAAATTTCATTGACTAAGATTCTTGAGTTTTTGTTATAGAGCTTTCAAAATCCATTATCCTGCTAGTATTCAGCTGTTTTATGCCATAAGCAAATTAGGTTTTAGTCTTCTTTTTTTGCTAGCTTGTCTTAAAATAGTCAAGAGTGGACTAATCCAATTCTAAGTGAAACGTAGAGAACATAATCCTTTGTAATTAGCTAAAATAAAGTTTTGACCCCAATTAGGAGTGCAAATTGAGTAATAAACATATTACTCATACAAGGATTTTTCTTATTTTAGCCTTCTGATAATCAATCGCAAAAAGAGAAGAGAAGAGACAGAGAGAGTGTGACAGAGACGAGGCCGTAAAATTTGAACAATGCAGGATGCGAAAACCAACGGGTAAGTTGATTCCTTGAAAACTTACATCGCTTGCATTAAAGGTTATCCATTTATCTGAGTTCCTTCTCCTCCCTGAGATGAATTCAACGATTCTAATTAGCAAACCCATTAATAGCAAACAGACACAGAAATGCGAAAAACCCAGAAAGATGCAGACAAGTCCTGAAACCTGCAGCTTATGGGATTCATTATTTTCCCCATTGTTGCTAAACTTGGAATTGGCTTCTACACGTTTCCCTTTGAATGAAAAGTTGAATCTGGAAGTAGAAGTATTGGATTTTGATATATGAGCAGAACCTCCAAAATGTTTTGAAGCAAGATCCAAGCGTTCGATCATCCGTGAAACCCCAGCTATTCCTGCATTCATCTCACGTTGAACTCCTTTGCTAAGTTCCTTCACTGAGTTATTTCGAGCAAGTAGCTTCTCTTTAAGACCTTGTTTACTTTTAGAGATCGATTCTTTGTACCTGGAGGCATGCACCAAAATCAGTTTTTTATATTACCAACTTCTGAAACAATGAAGAGGGATTGATATTGACATACCTTGCAGAAGCAGCAGCTAGTTTGGATTTAATGGCTTCAGGAAAAGAGGATGCTTCAGCTGAATCTGGACTTTGAGATGAACGAGATAGAGAACGTCCAGGGGAGATTCTAGATTATGGATACAAGAAAACATAAAACATATGTTACATAGGGTTAAGTAAGTTATAAGCAATCTTAAAGGCTTGAGCCATTCTCTAAGAAGAATCTGCGGAGTGAAGAGAGAGTAAGAGCATCTCCATTATGCAGTCTTGTCTCACACATATTTTGTTTAGACAACCAAGCAAATAGAAACCACATAAATCATGGAACTGATTTGTACTTGATTTTGTTCATGTCAATACCTGGATCCATTGTTGCTATCTGCAGGAACAGAAGAGTGCCCAGAGGCAGGAGGTGGGGTCGTTGAGGCAGGACTCAGACAAGGGTTTGTGTTTTGATGTTCAACATGGGAACTAATAGAAGAGATGTGATCAAGATTGGCCATATCTGTCGGATAAACCGTAGTGGGATCATTGGAAGAAACAAGACTTGAGGATATTTGATTCTCCCTTCTGCGAAGCAAACAACGTCTATGGGCAGCTTCAGTGAGATGCCTCAAGAATTGTTCATCAATGCTGCTAAACTGTGGTTCCTCCTGAGAAAAAGAATATCTCATTTCCAGGAAAATAAAACTCTCGAATTTGATAGATCACACTGGATACTTTTTCCAAACCTCCTCTGTGTGAAAATCCTCATGAGATTGATGAATAGATCTTGGGGAGGATGAAGATATGTTCCTGGTTTTCATCATTCTTTCTTTTTCCACAGCAGACAAAAGCTCCTGGCTACAGAAAAAAAAAGCAAAATACTATGAAGACCCAATTATAAGTACAGTACTTAAATCATCAGAAACAAACATTTTTTCCTAACCATAGGGATCAGTAAAGAATTAGAGTGATAAATACCTAACAGGATCTTTCAAAACAAACAATTGCCAGCAAATGGGACACTCTTTGCTTCTCTGTGACCTGTGTATTACAAATCAGTCACTGATAGATGAACATAAGAACAACATTCAAATCCAAATAGAGATAAATTGTTTAAAAGGACTGTATGTGACATAAAAGAAATAAGTACCATTCAATGATGCACTGAAGATGATACTCATGCTTGCAACTGGTAACCTGAAAACCATAAACATCCATCGACATATTAATCGCAAAAAAAGTTGTAAGAAAAGCGAAGCATGATTAATTAGATTCAATAAGGTCAAATGAGAAAGCGAGACTATCAATTGAGCAATCATGCACAGCCATCGTTTCTTATGGTTTCAACGATGGTTCAAGAACATAAATGATCGAAGTGGTATTCAAAACGTCATCGTATTACGAAGGAAAAAACCCATATAACAATCCAAATTTTCCAGATTTCAAGCAAAGGGAGAAGGAGATCGTAAAACCCATCAAGAGTTGTCATATGTAGAGTCGAAAAAAAAGAGAGAGAGGATATAAAATCTCACAGTGGCAGGGTCCTGGAGAGTGAAATGCTCGAGACAGATGCTGCAAGCGTCATCGGTATCATCATCAAAGGATACTAACGCAGAGGAAGACGAAGAAGAACCAATGGCGGAATGAAAAGGAGAATCAGATAAGTTGAAAGCAGAAGTATAAGTGAAATCAGACATTGTTGCAGAGAATGGGTGATTAGAGACGAGGATGAAGAAGAAGAAGCTAAGGATTTAGATCAAGAGGAGGAGGAAGAAGAGGGATGATCATAAAAAAAGAAGAAGACTGACAAGTCAAAGCAAAGAATGATAAGGAAAAGTCAAAAAAAAATTGCAGGGAGGAGGAGTAAAGTTCGATTCGACTGTTCTACTTTTACCTTTTCTTTCTTTCTTTTTGTTTTATTTAAAGTTTGTTACAATTTGTTAACTATTGGGCTTTGATGGTTACGTTTTAGTCCACTAGTTTGATTCTAAACGTACTTCGACATCAGATATGGGACCCAATTCTCCAAGGTTAAAATAGTAATATATATTGGAGTTTATGAGATTTCAGATTTTTGCTTAATTGTTTGCTTGAGAAAATGATAATTCAGATTTTTATTTCTTTTCACAAAGGATAATTGAAATAAAATATCATTATTTTAAATTTTTGTTCTAAATATACTATTAATAATTTAAATTATTAAAAATATCACAAATTTAATACTAAAATATTTAAAAACTTTTTTCTAATAAAAAAATTAAATCATAAATTGGAAAATACGAATCCAAACATTATTTTTTAATTTTATATATATTTTATTTAAAGTAAATAATTATTTTTACATAATAATTTGTGTTATTTTTGAGATTTTATTTTTGATGTGGTAAATTTAGAAAATAAATTTAAAATAATACTATTTTATAGTATTACTCTTTCACAAAATACTTAAAATTATCATTTTTTCATGAATATATTGACAGGTTTAGATTTAAAATATATGACAGATAGTTAAATTATGTGGTTGAATTTGGTAGCTAAAATTAGACTATGAATAAGCTTAAAATAAATGATTTAGTCACTAGGTTATCAAGTTAGACTAGGTGGCAGAAATTGATTAAACTGAACCGATCGAACTGAATTTTTTGGTTATTAGTTTTAATTTTATTATAAATGTTAAATTCATTGGTTATATAATTAATTTTATTTAATTTGCGATTTGGTTCAGTTTAAATATATAAACGGGTCGGTTTTTTAAAAAAATGAACATCACACACTTATTTAAACAAAAAATTGAAATTAATTAAAAAATCGAACCGAGTGTATCGAATTGCAATTAAAGTTTACAACGTATTTTTACACAAAAAAATGAAACCGATTAATATAAAATATGAACCAAACCGTAAGTTTATACGCAAGGTGCTTGATGTTCAAAACAATTGCTTCATTGAAAATATAATCTCTAAACTTTCTCAAGACTATCGTGATTATGGATCTTGGTCTCGGATGTATTGACATGGTTGTTGAAACATTGTTTAAATATTGATCATAGAAATTGTTGAAATGTCAATGATAAATAGGTTATTGAATTCACCATAAGTTTGTTAACTAAAATGTTAAAGAGAAGGAAACATTTATGCCACAATGAAAACTTGGGAAATAACTTTTAATATAGAAAAAAGTATTAGAATGACGCGGAATTCGTTATTAATTATTCTTTGATCCTAATGTTTTATTAATTACTAAAATAATTTGGATACCGAGTGTATCATTCATCGCCGTTGCTACAAAACACGTAACTACGCAAAATATCATTACTATTTTCTGGGATTTTTAGACACGTCATCGAGAAAGTCGTTGTTATTACAAAAATACCATGAAAATTCAAAGGTATCGAAATAAATCTGGTACAGAAAATTTACTGCAGTTTTTTACATAATAGTCACAAACTTATAAAGTATGTGACAAACTTATTAAGTGTGTGAAAGACTTAATAAATCTGCCACACACTTATTAAAGTCTGCACACTTATTAAGTCTGTTACAATTTTATTTTGTTTTACGTAATCTTCTACAGTTTTTATAAGTTTGCGACATATTTAATTTCAAATGACAGCAAAATTATTAAGTATGTGGTCACACTTGGTAAGTCTGTCGCAAACTTATGGACATATTTTTGGAAATACGACCAGCATTTTTATTTTTCTTATGACAAATTTACATCAAATCTGCCATCGAACAAGATTTACAAAATAATTACTAGAATAATATTTCGTCTTGATAGATTTTTTTTAACGACAACAAATTTTCATTAAATCTGTATGTTACGGCAATTTGTTTTCCTACACGAACCAACATATTTAATTAGGACTAAACTAACTTTTTCGATTTACCTTTGATAGCAGACTTTTAGGCATAACAAATATTTGATGGTAGATTTATTAATTTTGAAAATGCCAATTTTAACCCTCTTTAAAAATCATGTATGAGGCGATTCTAAAGTTAGCTCCGCCGCGTCTTCTTCAACCTCGAGCACATCAAATTTTCAGTTGAACTCAAAATTAGTAATTTTTACTCATTTTATTCACATTCGTTCTCGTAAAAAGTTGTTCATATATCAATTTTCTCGATGAAATACATAATTCTTGTTTGTGATGGTCGTTCAATGCCGATAGCAAGAAAGGATGTAAAATCTTATTCGCAAATAGTAAGACACGTTTCGAAGATTTGTTGATGATGGTTTATGAAAAATACGAGGCCGATAAAAATGAATGTGATATCGAATTAAGTTACATGTTTCCAAAAAAAATGTTGGGGAAACTACCGGTAAACACACCTCCGATGAACGTGGGAAGCTGTCGATAGCTACATGGGTTTTTGGGTATGATTAAAACCGAAGCAATTCGTTTATGTGTGAAAGTTAGAGAGAAAGAGAAAGCAAAAGTTGATAGTGTGTCAATTCATCGTGGCAACAATGATTTTTTTAACTACGAATATCAGCACAATGAACATAAGGAGGTTGACGAAGATCAACCCGGTGAAAAACCAACTATTGAAGTGGTTTTACCATGTGAAGACGAAGAACCAATATGATGACATTTTTGTTGTAAATATGACATATTTAATTTAATATGGTGACAATTTTTCCGTAGTGACAAATTTATTTTAATATGGTGACAGTTTTTTATAATTGTGGCAGAATTATTATAATATGGGAAAAAATTTTGTTAGTTGTGGTAGATTTATTTTTATACGTTGAAAGTTTTTTTGTGTTGTTTGCAAATTAGAAACCGTATCGGACACTAAGACATGTACGATAGAAAAAAAACTAATAGGATGACCACTTATCAAAGACCACATCTTATTTTTTCCCTCAATTGCCAATCGATGTGTTAAGAAGTAGTGAATAACTTTTACATACCAAATATAATCTATTTCTTTAAGTTTGATAAAAAAATATCAATTGATGAATTTTTCAAAAAAGTCCAAACATGAGTACCAACCGTTTCTTCTATCATTTATATGAACGAAAAAACAATTGTGATTTATACTCTGATTTTATATAGGTATTTTACCATTTGGATAAAAATGCATATGATATTTGTTTTCACTAAGTATTCATATTTAACAGAAATTTTTTAAAAAAATAAGTTTATTATCAATTAAAAATAAGTTTGTCATACATATAAGTGTGCAACATAGTGACTGAAGATGAAAGACAAAAGAAAACGAAACAACTAGCTAGAAGGGAGAATGTTGCTTTTAAAAATTCAAGTTCCACTTATGCAGATTTTCAATTCCAAGGACAATGGGAATTGACAGCATATGTAATGCAAAAAAACTATAGGGCAAAATCTAGACCCATATGCACTCACTCAATGTAGAAAGAATGGACATGTGATCCAAAACTGTTTCAAACTATATGGCTATCCTCCAAGACATATCCCCAGTTATAAAAGTAACTTGTCTGGGCATCAATTTTAACGACCATATACTCAGTCTACATTGTAAAGAATGGTGGATGCACATGGTCCAAGAGGAAAGCAACTCTCCCTAACTATTTTAGAATTATCGTGTAAATTTTGAATAATTTCAATTTTGTCTCCTTTTACATTTGTTAATTTTTTTGTTTTTGCTTCTTCATATAATTAACTAGATTTATACCTATAAATTATATAATATTATTTATTACTAAATATAAATTAAATATTTATATAATTTTAACTTTTATTTAAAATTATTTTTAATATTAATTTTGTGTATATGTAAATTAAATAAAGAAAAATAATTGTTTTTATAAATTTAATAATATTTTTTGATTAGTTTAATAAAATATATTGATTATTTAACTAAATTAACAATGACATATATTAGAATTATTATAGTAATTTAATTTATTTTATATATTTGTTTGAAATTAATTATGATGATGATATTTTAAAATAAAATTTATATTAAAACATGTTAGTATAAATTTATTTTATTAAAATATTTTTAGAGATTTTTTTATTGGGAAAATCGCATAAAAAACCTCTAACTTGGCAGCCACTGACACTTTAAACCTTAATCTTTTTTTCAGTGACATTTTAAATCCTTAAGTTTGTATATTTGGTAGTATAAACCGTGATGTTGTCTTTCGTTTACAATCCGTGAAATATCTATAACGGACCTTATAACACCGTTTAACTTAAACTAACTCCGTAATACATAACATAACTCCGTTTAACTTAACACATATCGTAGGGGGAAAACGAAAAAAGGGATTTTAGGGTTCTTCGACATTTCAAAAGGGAAAGATTCTCGGGTTCGTTTGTTTTCGTTGTTCCCAATCGCATCGAGACAAGCTTGTGACGAGGAAAATCATCTCGAAATGAGGTAAGAATCGAAAGTGTTTTTCTAGGGTTTGCGATTTACTCGATTCGTCGGTGATTTTGGGTTCGATTTTGGGAATCGAATGGGGGTTTTGAACATATATGTTTCGATTTTGCATATTATTTAGTTGTTGGTGTTCGATTATGAAGATGTATTCGAAATCTGGGTTATAGAGGTCTCGGGTTTGAATCGAAAGTGTGTTTGATTTAAGTTTTTCGAAATTTTTGATTCTTCGGTGATTTTGGGTTCGATTTTGGAATCGAATGGGGGTTTTGAACATATATGATTTGATTTTGCATATTATTTAGTTGTTGGTGTTCGATTATGAAGATATATTCGAAATCTGGGTTATAGAGGTCTCGGGTTTGAATCGAAAGTGTGTTTGATTTAGGGTTTGCGAAATTTTTGATTCGTCGGTGATTTTGGGTTCGATTTTGGAATCGAATGGGGGTTTTGAACATATATGTTTCGATTTTGCATATTATTTAGTTGTTGGTGTTCGATTATGAAGATATATTCGAAATTTGGGTTTGCAATGTGTCGGGTTGAATCGAAAGTATGGTTTATGTGTTTCTTTTATTTATTTGTGTATTAACTTGGTTATAGAAAATACACTAAGATGTAATGGTTATAGGTTGAGGGACAAACCGATTAAAGTGTTTGTTCTTTTGTTATTTGCAGAGATGATGGAATGGTTAAACTCATAATCCATTATGGTGGATTCATGAGAAAAGAAGATGGCACTTACGAGTATTTAGAAGAATTGGGGCAGAAACGAGTTGTATGGAAGTTGTCTGATCTTCGTTGGCAGAGATTTGAGGACATGCTTGTGGCTGAGAAAATTTTTGCACCAATCAACTTCATTTGGTACAAACAAGTGAGTGAAACGATGGCAAACATTCAGTATGCACTAGAACCTTTAGAGGATGACTTGGTAGATCTAAGTTTGCTTGCGGAACTAGCTGGTGAGGTGGAAGTATTTGTGGAACATTCTTGCTCAGAACATACTCCAGGGCGTATTGAGTCAGCCAATTTTCTTTCAAGCAGCCAACCTGAAGATGACAGCCAACCTGAGGATGACAGCCAACATGAAGATGACATCCAATATGAGTTCGGATATGAAGGGGGAAATGAGGATGACCATGTTGTACCTGAAGATGACAGTGATGTTGAGAGACGAAGAGTAGAAGATGAAGGTGAACAAGCTGATGCTGATAGCGATGTTGAGAGGCCAAGAGAAGAAGAAGAAGGTGAGCAATCGGAGGATGAAACACCTGTTGTGGAAGAGTTTAATGGCAATGAGGGTGACATAGGAGATGATGTTGTATTGGAGGAGGATGATAGGAGTGACGAGAGGTTTAGGTCTCTATTCGAGGAAGGTGCGAAAAGAAATGTTGAAATGAAGGATAAGTACAAAGACAACGATGATAAAGCAGAAGAGGAGAGAGAGGCAGAAGAAAGTGAGGAAGAGTATCGGATATATGATGTACAACTTCCAGATACGCCATTAGAATCTGAAGAAGAATGGGAACAATGGACGTTTAAGAAGAAGCCAAAAGAGGGTGACAAGTTCCATGGAGATATGGAGAAAGAGCCATATATTTGGTTATTTCAGAAATTCAACAGTGGGTTAGAGTTCAAAGATCAGTTGCTACGGTACTCGCTTAACACGCAGTACGATGTGAAAATGGCAAAATCTGAAGCAAATAGGATTGCTGCGATTTGTTGCACGGAGAAGTGTCCATGGAGAGTGTACTGTTCAATTGAGATTCCAATAAATAAGTGGATGGTGAAAGTCTGTCACAACAACCACAATCACGGGAAATCAAGTAGAGTGTCAATGTTAAAGCAAGGTGTAATTGCAGGCTTGTTTCGAGAAGAAATTAGAAGAAATGTTAGTTTGCAAGCAGCAGAGATTAAAGACGCGATAAAGGCACGATATAACATTGTCGTACCTCTTTCAAAGTGTTATAGAGGGAGACGGATTGCCTTGAACACGATACTTGAAGCGCAGACAAATCAGTTTGCAAAGTTATGGGACTACGAGGCTGAACTCAGACGATCAAACCCCGGTATAAGTACTGAACTGAACACCATATCTATGAATTCCATAGAGCAGTTTGACTGCTTCTACATATGTTTTGAGGAACTTCGCCGTGCTTGGATGAAGAATTGTAGGCCTGTGATTGGATTAGATGGATGCTTCCTAAAGTGGGAGTTAAATGGTGATGTTCTTTCAGCTGTTGGTCGAGATGCGGACAATCGAATGTATCCGATTGCATGGGCAGTGGTGCGTGGTGAAAACAAAGACACATGGGGATGGTTTCTTAGGAAACTTAAGACAGATCTTAACTTGTGCTCGGGGGAGAATTTAACTCTCATCTCTGATAAACAAAAGGTAATTTCATCTCTTAACTTGTGTTATTCTTTGTTATTCTACGTATTGTACATAATGTGCTATTGTACAGGGTCTTTGCCTTGCAATTGAAGCTGAACTTCCAATGGCTGAACATAGGCAATGTGCACGACATATCTATGCTAACTGGAGGAAACAATTCCCGCGATCAGAATACAAAAACCTCTTTTGGGGTGTGGCTTATAGTTACAACAAAGGAGAATATGATGAGAAAATGAAGATGTTGCAAGACTATGATGTCGCTGCATATAATGCATTGTTACAGCAGGAACCAGATAAGTGGACTCGCGCATTTTTCTCTCTTGAGTCTCAATGTTCAGATGTTAATAACAATTTGTCAGAAAGTTTCAATAGGACCATCAAAATGGCGCGATCAAAGCCTATTCTTAGCTTGCTAGAAGATATTAGAAGACAAGCGATGAGGAGAATGGCACGGAGGTTCTTGAAAGCAGAGCAGTGTGATACTCTACTAACACCAAAGACAATGGGCACTTTGGAGAAGGCCAGAATTGAGAAAAAATATTGTACAACCATTCGGTCAAGCACCAATCTGTATGAAGTTGTTGAGTTTGATAACGGCTACACTGTGAACATATCAACAAAACAATGCGCTTGTCGACGGTGGGATCTCACAGGTATGTATTTCTTTGGTTTACTCATTTCATTTTATTTTATTTATATGTTTTACTCATTTTATTTTATTTTTCTTGGCAAAGGTATACCATGCAAACATGCAGTGTGTGTTCTTGATGACAACAAAGAGGATCCCGAGAAATATGTAGCCGAGTATTACTATGCAAGCGTCATGAAAGACACATACGCTGAGAACATTAAGCCGGTCAATGGTGATAAATTGTGGAGGAAGATAGACAAACCTGCTATTAGGATTCCTGAGTTTCGGAGGCCACGTGGGAGACCAAAATCTCGAGACAGGAGGAAAGAACCTTTCGAGGACCTTAAAAACAAAGGCAAGGCGACACGACATGGGAGAATACCACATTGTAGTAAATGTGGTCAAGCTGGACACATCAAGAGAAGTTGTAAAAATGAAGAAGCAATTGTTCATGGTCCTAAGAATAGACGTGGAAGACCGCGAAAATTTCCTACTGAGGTAAATTATTATGAATTACTAATCATATGTTTTTACTCGTTTATGTTCTTACTCGTTTATGTTATTTCCATAGGAACCAAAGCGTCCGACAGTTACTCGTTCAAAAAGGAGGACTCCTTCTGAAGTTTCCTCATCTCAACCTGCACTAGTAGGTGAATCAAGTACAACATATCATGTTGTGTCAAGTGCCCCCGAACCATCTCTCTCGTCTACTCAACCTAAGAAGCCTAAGCGTGGACGTCCACTCAGGATAACCAAACCAGGAAACATACCAACAGGTGTTGGAACATTTTGGAGTCCCTTTGTCGATCGAGTCTTTGATGTGTACCCCGGTCGAGCTTATGATAGGTCTACCGGTCCATCAGAGCCTCCAAAATGATGATGCATGCTGAACTAATTCATTTTGTTTGTCTACGCACGAGTATCGTGAACTACATTTTGTTATGTTTTTTTAGAACAAACTCTTATGACATTGAACAAATTGTTATGTTGTTATTTTGTAATGTGATTGAATGTTTAAACCAACTGAACTTAAAAATGTAACAAATGAAATTAATAAACACAACCATTCATTTGAAAACTTAAAATTAACTTTAAAATTGCAAATTCCATTCATTTGAAAACTTAAAATACTACCATTATGTTTAAAACTACACATTCCAATTATGTTTTCAATGATAGTACATTGTTACAAATCCGAACAGAGATCCGATCACGGTGGTAAATATAACAGTTGAATAAATCAAAACATTCCGCAACACCCGACTCCTCTCGTTTATTATCAATACTTCTCGCTTCAATGCTTCACATTCTAAACTTTTTTGCTTCACTTCATCCATTATTGAACTTGGCATTACCATCTTATTTTCAAGATTAGTAGTTAGCGTTCTTACCGTCTCTCTTAAATTTTTTATCTCCTCTCTTTGTTCAGCCATGATATCTCTTGCCTCCAACAAAGCAATGTGTTGCCACCCTTGCGGTTTCTCCAAATCATACCAACAGAAAAAATTGCAAGACTCGTAACCTTCCGAAATTTTACGCCTTCTACAAGTGTAAAACCTTCGGCCGGGATTGGCATTAGTCCAAGCTTTCAAGATTTTTGCTGGTCGATTGCAATTACACAACACAACATTCTCACTTTTATATTCTATTGTTGAAGAACTTCCACTATGAGACATCTTCACTGAAAAATGAAGTAATTCATTGTCATAAATATCCACTACACATCTTCAATCCAACAAACAACATTTAAATAGATGAATCCAACACTTAAACCTCTAAATCGATGAATCAAACAAACCTCTAAATTTAACAAAACTCTAGAGATAAATCGATCCCCTCGGATTTATCTAACAAAATTATACATCCAACAAACCTCTAAACCTCTAAATCGGTTTTAAAAGTTCCTCCCAAGCAACTTCACAAACCCAGAAATTCCAATAATTAAACTCACAAACTCAACGACATCAAAACAAAACCCAAAACCCAGAAATTCAAAAAGAAAATGAAAACCCGAACTCATGAAACTCAAACCACATCAAACGAAAATCGAGCCACATCAAACTCAAAACACGGAATCGAGCCCCTTAAAATCGCAAGCAAATACGGACCAATTAACATCGTTTTGCCCCATTCTTACCTTGTTCTTTCTTCAATTTTGGCCAATTCACTCTTCCTTCAATTTTCCCCAATTTTTCTCTTCTCACAAACCCTAATGCATTATGCCCTTCGAAAACCCACATGTTCTATTAAATTAAACGGAGTTAAATCCCACTTAACGGAGGTTATATCCCTCTTAACGTCTGTTAAATTCTGTTTATGTTCTGTTAGTTCTATTTAACGGACAGTAATCGGGTTTAAATTTCAGTGTTAAAAATGATAAACTTTTCATTTTTAAGGTTTAAAATGTCACTGAAAAAAGATTAAGGTTTAAAGTGTCAGTGGCTGCCAAGTTCGAGGTTTTTTATGCGATTTTCCCTTTTTTTATTCGCCCTCGATTGCAAAGTGGAATTAGCGAACTAGATTTTATATTAATACCATGTGTTTAATAACTAGATGCACTCAAGGCCTCTGTCTTGTTATCGGCTATAGCCTTCTTTCGCCATCTTCTTCTTTCTTCCTGCGTCTCCTGCTTCTTCTTCAGAATTGCTCGCTGTTTTAGATACTTGTCAATTGTAAACTCTCTAAATCAAGTCTGCTTTTTTTTGTTCTTCTTGTTGTCAATTATGTGTGTTCAGACATAAACTTCTGTCTTAATCAGTTTCCACTACCTGTTTTCTTCAATTAATTCTCTTCTGTTGTGGCTTTTCAGAATACTTGAAGCAGTTGTGAAATAAAAGGTGGAAAAATGGTTGCGTTTGGGAATGTTTCTGCGGCGAATTCGCCTTATCAAAGCGGGTTTTTGGAGGCACTTAGTTCTGGAGGTTGTGAATTAATGAGACACAGCTTCAGAATTCCGACTTCTCAAGCACTTGTGACAAGAACAAGGAAGAGGACTGCTGCTCCTTTGCAGGTATCTGTTTCCAATTCTCGTAAACTTGTTATCTATTGGCAAGTGTTATTAGAGACGAAGGAAATTGTCTCGTGCACAGGTAGTTTGTGTGGATATTTCAAGGCCAGAGCTAGAGAACACTGTTAATTTCTTGGAAGCTGCAAGTTTATCTGCATCTTTTCGTAGTGCTCCTCGTCCTGCAAAACCTTTAAAAGTTGTAATTGCTGGTGCTGGTATGTTTCAAAACTTAATTGCTTCCTGCTCCGCTAGAAATGTGAATTTTTGATGAAGGTTTTTGCCTTTAAATCAGGATTGGCTGGATTGTCAACTGCAAAGTACCTGGCTGATGCAGGACACAAACCTCTGTTGCTTGAAGCAAGAGATGTTCTTGGTGGAAAGGTACTTCGTTTGGTTTCTGTCTATGTACTTTATTATCAAACTGATGGTTGTTTACACTCACCATTCTTATCAGACTTACTAGTTTCCCAACCAAATGAGTTTGTGAGACTATGAAATATAAATATTGTTTTGAGGGTTACCGGTGAAAAAAAATTGTGTACATGGATGGATGATGGATGTGTCTTATTTGTTGTTTTTTTACTGCCAATATTAGCTGCACCTCCTTCAGCCTTTGAAACTATATTGTGTAGTTTACTGAATATTTATGATTTCATAACGGGTTACATTTCTGTTTTGTTCTTTGGATCTTGGGTTAGGTTCTTGTTTTAGTGAAATTTACATTTCTGAGCATATATTATCGATGTGAGTTTTGTGTTTCTCCAGATAGCTGCATGGAAGGATGAAGATGGTGATTGGTATGAAACGGGTTTACATATATTTTGTAAGTTTAAATTCAAAACCTCTCCATTCTCCTCCAATTTGACAACTTGGATCTGGATTTACATGTAAATTACCAACTTTTGCCTTAGGCTCTGATAAAGATTTATCTCTTTAACAGCATAGATGTTTCTGTTTGCAAAGTGATGAGACACAAAATTCTGTGATGTCAACGAGAGTATAAGCATTTAGAGTTCAATATGATAACACCCCTTGTATAATGTGCTCCTTGGGATCAGCAAGAAAGATCCCTCTCATAATTTGAAGAAAGATGTAGAACAAAGCTTATGGTTAACTAATCTTCAATGAAATTTCATGTTTTTTATTTTCCTAAGTGACGGTCTTACCCTTTTTTCCTTGATTCTTTTCATACTCTTGCTGGAAGTTGGTGCTTATCCGAATGTGCAGAACTTGTTTGGAGAACTCGGGATCAATGACCGGTTGCAGTGGAAGGAGCACTCCATGATTTTCGCCATGCCAAGTAAACCGGGAGAATTTAGTAGATTTGATTTCCCAGATGTCCTACCAGCACCCTTAAACGGTGAGACGATCAACTTTACCATATTCTTAACTGCTATCTGGCTATTATGTTATTGCTTCAAGTTGTTTGGATTTTCAAACATAAACATCTCTAATGAAAACACTATGTGAACTTGTAGTTAATGCCACCATGTGTTTGGTTCGAAAATGTTGGATTAATATACAAACTCGTTGAATAATGTTGATGTACCGAATAGAAAACTAGGTTAGTTTACGATTTGAATATATTTGGTTGTCTTGGTCAATTCAAGCTACTGATAAATTTTGTCATCTATATTATACTAAACATACATAAAGGGGAATTCAAATTGAAAAGTTCTGTTAATGGTCAAGGCAGGATAAGATAAATGAAACCCGTTGTGGAAGGAGTTTGTTTCTGGCTGATAATTTATGTTGTATCTGTGAATATTTACTCTGTAGGTATTTGGGCGATTTTGCGGAACAACGAAATGCTGACATGGCCAGAGAAGATAAAGTTTGCAATTGGACTTCTGCCGGCGATGGTTGGGGGTCAGGCTTATGTTGAGGCCCAAGATGGTTTATCAGTTGAAGAATGGATGAGAAAGCAGGTTAAATAGGCTATCTGATTGAGTTCATGTTTCCTGTGAGATTTTGTAGAGTTTATTTGCATGCTTTCTTAGATTAGCTGTCTACTTCAATTGGTGAGTTTTCAAGTTCATGTGGTTCTTTGTTGCTTCCTTCTCGTGCATTTTTTGCTTATCAGATAAGAACTGATTGTGATGAAGTTTTCACTTTCTTTCCCCCTGGCTATATATTATGTCCAGGGAGTACCTGATCGAGTGACTGATGAGGTGTTTATTGCCATGTCAAAAGCATTAAACTTTATAAACCCCGATGAACTGTCAATGCAATGCATTCTGATAGCTTTGAACCGGTTTCTTCAGGTTTGGCATTCTAGCCCTTTATTTCTTTCCATTCTTCTTTACACACCCCTTGCGCGAACATTTATTGCAATGAAAATCCTAGTTACCACTCACATGGTGGACATCTTTGTAGTGTTCTAGCTGTTGTTTCTTTTTTCCTATGGTTGTAGGAAGGACTAAGTATTGGCTCTGGAAAACATGATGTACCCTAGTTTCTTCGCTTTCCTAAAACAAAGACAGTTCCATTTGTATCTATGTGGCAGTTTTAATTGAGATTGGCATGATGACTAACTTTTTTCTTGAGTTTATTAGTTGATCACTCATCACTGAAGTTGTTTGTTGTTGAGAAACTTGTAGTACCTTCATCTTCATCATCAGTACCTAGCTTTTAAACCTACGGTGTAAAGCTACAATAATTTGTTAGGATATTGAAAATATGATAAAGCAAACACATTTACAGGAAAAGCATGGTTCGAAGATGGCATTCTTGGATGGTAATCCCCCAGAGAGGCTTTGTATGCCAATTGTGGATCATATTCGATCACTAGGTGGAGAAGTACGGCTTAATTCCAGGATAAGGAAAATTGAGCTCAAGGATGATGGCACGGTTAAGAATTTCTTACTCACTGATGGAAGCACTATCGAAGGAGACGCTTATGTGTTTGCAGCTCCAGGTTCACGTCTATGCTGTCTTTGTGGATTTACATTCCATCTGGTCTTTTTTGACTCTTGCTTCAATATGTTGTTTACGTTTTTTCTTGTAGTCGATATCCTGAAGATCCTTTTACCAGATTCCTGGAAAGAAATACCATACTTCAAGAGATTGGAGAAATTAGTTGGTGTGCCAGTTATTAACGTTCATATATGGTTAGTGAGACTGCATACCCACCTCTCATGTTTTGTTTTTTCTTCTTCAATTTTTGTGTGAGATCACAAGTGCTGTGAGCTAATGTGATTCCCAGGTTTGATCGAAAACTGCAGAACACATACGATCACCTACTCTTTAGCAGGTTCTCAGTAGTTTCAAGGCATTTCTATTCATATTACTTAGTTGAAGTCGGTCTTCAATAAAAGATTTTATTTGAGTTTTCATCAATAATATTCTCAACAATCTTGTCTTTTTTCCATTTGCAGAAGTAACCTTCTGAGTGTATATGCCGACATGTCATTAACTTGTAAGGTAAAGAATGTGGATCTAGTTGTGTTTCTCTGTCATAAGGGAGCAGAAATTGGTTCAATTGAAGAATATGTTTCTTTTCCTAAGTATAGGAATATTACGATCCTAACCGGTCGATGCTGGAGCTAGTATTTGCACCTGCAGAAGAATGGATATCACGGAGTGATTCTGATATCATAGATGCAACAATGAAAGAACTCGAGAGACTCTTCCCCGATGAAATCGCAGCTGATCAAAGCAAAGCTAAAATTCTCAAGTACCATGTCGTTAAAACTCCAAGGTTAGAGAAGTTGTACCCAATCTTGTAAACTCCAAGGTTATGAGATCGGGCTTCATGAATCATGATGATAGATTCATTCAACTATCTCTTCTCTGTTGTTGCATAATCAGGTCTGTGTACAAGACCATCCCAAACTGCGAACCCTGTCGTCCTCTACAAAGGTCTCCTATTCAAGGATTCTACTTAGCTGGAGATTACACTAAACAAAAGTACTTAGCTTCCATGGAAGGTGCCGTTCTCTCTGGCAAATTCTGCTCACAGTCTATTGTGCAGGTAAACAACAACAAATAATTTGCCATTCAATATGGAGATATTGCATTAGTTCGAAGTTTTGAAGTTGGGTTACTGATTCTTCAGGATTACGAGCTACTGGCTGCGTCTGGACCGACAAAGTTATCTGAGGCGACTGTATCAACATGAGTGAAGAAGCTTAAAGGTCATTGCTTGTAAGCATTATTTGTAACTCTTTCTGTGTATAACAAAATCTCATTGCAAATCCAAAAATCGACTCTACTCTCACTACATTTTTAATTTGTAGTAATCACCCACAGAAAATTAGTCGATTGGCACATTTCTCGTGTGTTATATGGTATACAAACATCACAATGTATAAGTAAAAAAAGACATCAGCTTTATTATCACTTTCAGCAAGGCCACCTTGAATCCAAGTAAATAAAGCAATGTTTGCGGCCTAATTTCTTTTTGTTGAAAAAGTTGGTTTCTGAAAAACTGCTCATGTTAAAAAAAATTCAAAATAGTTATTTTTTTTTGTTTTTGATATGTATTTTTCAAAATTCAGGATCGGTTTGAAAGTGTTGTTATGATTGAGTTTTACAACTATATTATATGTTTGAAATGTTTCTATATCAATCAAGAACTTGAGTTTTACAACTATATTATATATTTAAAATGTTTTTATATTAATCAAGAATTAGGATCGGAAGTGATAAAAGAAAAAGTGATTGACCATCTGCTAACGTGGATCTAAAGTAAGGAGAGGTCTTTGCAACTGAATTGGACGAACTAAGAAGTAGTACCTGAGTTGGACAACTATTTTAAAAGGAATATAGGAGCTTTAGAGTTTCCTTATTATTAGGAAAATAATAATAATAAAAAACTTATATTTTGGTGGAGATTTGTCTATATCTCAATAGAGAAATTCGGCTCATGTTAGTGATGCGGGCCTAAGTGATAAGGGATCGGCCCGTGGGCCTAACATCGGTCAAATGCCGACTATGAAAACACCACTAAAGATTCGATCTGGTATAAATAGGTTAACACAAAAATTCAACGCAGTTATGGAGAAATTGATCAACTTAAAGGACAAAGAAGACCTCTAACTCAAGTTGAAGACCGTGATTAACCAAGAATACATATGGTCCGAAAAAAAGGCTGGACAAAGCCAAAGAACTAAGCGCACATAAGACAATTCGATCTAAAGAGCAAGAAATCCAAAAAATCTCACAACCAAGACCCATTAAGTAGCTACAACTTGAAAGAGGCATCACCTTATTCTTCTCAAAAACGATGTAGCAACATGGGGGGCCATGGCCATCAAGGCACATCAAGAACTTACTTTATTTGGAGATGTGCAAAAATACATATTTAATTCTTATTGTTTTTTTTTCTTTTATAAATACGAAAAGAGTTTCAACTAAATTTAGATTCCTAGTTATTTATTTCAACAATATACGCAATGTAATCTGTCTTATTTTCTCTTTATTGTGTAGACCCAAGAAGGTCAAAGTTGAAGAGGTATATATAAAACTTCCTATTCGACATTGTAACACACATTTTTTTTTGTCTAAATCAATAAAGAAAACATTTCTTTTAACTAAGTTCTTGTTTTTCTACAAGTACGCGACTACAATTCTCTTGAGAAAACCATTCGGTCCTATGTAAGTATTGCTCATAAAAGACTCCAAATCACCCCATAACCTTGTTAAGACTAAAAAGAGTCTTTCGACCAGCTAATTTTAACCTCACTATACACCATTGCTCGTCTAAATAAAAAGTGTAATTCGACCAATAAATAAGATTCGGCCATACCACATCTAGATCGATCTCGATCTTATATCTAGATCGATCTCGATCTTATATCTAGATCGATCTCGATCTTATATCTAGATCGATCTCGATCTTATATCATCTGGTAAAAACTCCTATCTAACCAGGTTACATCTAGTTGCTTTGTTTCTTACACGTACTTTTAAATTTTGCATTCTTATACAAAAAATATAGAAAAGACAATCTATTTCTCCCTAGAAACTATCATATAGCACCAAATACCACTCAAGCTAATGGTATGTTTTTTATATCCTTAGAAAAATAGCAAACTTATTTTTCCCTGGTTAGGAAGTTCAAAATTTTTTACCCCTCGTGTTAAAGTTCGAAACCGTAATACACATCATCGTGGTTAATGTTAGTTTACTGTTGATGTGTATTACGGTCTTGAACTTTAATACGAAGGGTAAATATGTTTCTAAGTTTCTAATCAAGGGGAAATAAGTTTGCAATTTTTCTGAGAAAAATATAAAGAACATGACATTAGTTTGAGAGATATCTGATGCTATACGATAGTTTTGAAGAAGAAATAGATCGTCTTAAAAAAATGGGTTCTTAAACATTACCTTGTTTCATTTATAAATCCAAAAACAAAACAAACTTTTTCATTCTCTTTTAATTAGTTGTTGTTGTTCTTCATCAAGAAGCAACCAACTGGCATGAAAAGGAGTAATTTTTTCCTTGATAATCAAGGAGCAAGCACCATATGCACAATGGTCAAACCCAAACCAAATAAGGACTATAAACCGAGGTAATGCCTAAATTATGAAGTAAATCAAGTTATTAACTTGATTTCTCTATCTGTAAGCCAAAAATGTTTTGAGGAAAAAAAATTTCGAAGGGAAAGGGTATGATGACGTTAGGCCCAAGCTCCGGCCAGTGGGCTGGCCTAAACCGACCCAAGAAGCACAAAGACGGCTAAACACATGCAAAAAGACACATGGGCGTATTCCTATGAATTCAAACCAAACCAAACATCGGCCAACCAAAACCGGACCTGGTCTATAATCCTGACTCACTGAGAAAACGCTGCAACATTGAAAGTCACCCTAAACGAGGCTGGACCAAGTCATGCAACATTCATAAGTTGGTATTGTCGAAACTTATCATATTTGAAAATTTCTTTATATGAAAGTCTCCAAAAATTCTTTGTTGAACATGAGACTTAGTGCTATTTCTAGGAGTTCTCATAATCCGAAACACGCTTGGAGCAGGCGGTTCTATCCGTAGATTCCATGTTTCCCATTTAGAAACCAAGACTTTTCCATATTTGGATCTAAATGCACTCAATGTGTTCACATTGCAATATCTCTATTCTTTGCAACTTGGACACATATTAAAGATTTCCCGATGCATTGATAACGTACGTAAAACTTTACATTCGCCCTTGTGTTCCCTAGATACAAACATCTATATTTTTCATGTTCGGAAAAATAAAACATTAATGGTCAATAACTATATACTCTGAATTTATGTAAAGGCAGACCATCATTGTTATAAAACTTTGAATAAAAAGTATTTTCTTCAAAGTCTTGTCATTTACCTTGTTCTTGTTCTTTAGAAGCTAAGTATGTGATTTACTTCTTTTCTATTGAAACCACGAGACAGTTATTTTCAGAGATTAAAAATCTCTTGGTTCATCTTTTGATTGTGTGATTCGGTCAAAAACCCGATCCTTTTAGTTTTCTTGTCTGCCTAAGCCAATAGAGATTCTTGGTTTTGCGAGTCACGTTCGTACTGCTTGTGAGATTGAGGTTCGATATTACATCATTTTCCACATGACATATTGTGTATAAATAATAGGTGTTTAGCATTGTGAACGTGCAATAAGAGAGTTTTTAACAAAATGTTTTGGGGTTTCTTGTAAGAAATCAATACAAGGGGTTAATGATTTATTTAAGAAGTTTCAAGATTGGGTTATTCTTTTGAACACGTGAGACTAGATTAACAAGTTAGGGGGTGTATTGAGTTTGTTAAAGATTATTTTAGGTAAAAATTGTAAATTAATCTAAAAGATTGTCTAGTAATATATTCTTATAAAGAAAATATTTTGTGTTACTCTCCAACGTAGTTCCTGTCTCAATCGTTTTCACATTTATAATTGGTATCAGAGTCTAACCACTACAAGAAAACATTAACGGATTTTTCCAATGCTTTTGCGACGGATTCTCGACGGATTACCGAGGGAACTACAACCATCGGGCATCCGTCGGGAATTTCTGATGCTAGCACGGCCATCGGGAAATCGATGGTAATACTCGACGGTATACCGTCGACTTTCCACCGAAGGCGTAATCGTCGGAATATCCTCTTGAAACCGTCGTAAATTACCGACACATCTCTGGCCATCGGTAAATTTCCAACAACTCCCCGACGGCTTATGTGTTTTCCCAATCCGTCGGGAATCCGTCGGCAACCTTCATCGGAAGGCCGTCGGAAATATCCGACCATTGTCGGATTCCGTCGGAAATCCATCGGAAGTATAAGAATAATCTATTAAAATTTTGTGTTTATCTATTGGTGGTCGGAAACCGTCGGAAATCCGTCGGGAGTTGAAGAAAAAATCTATTAAAATATGTGATTATCCGGTTGTGGTCGGAAACCATCGGCAATCCATCGGAAATAAGAATATTCTTAAGAATAATCTGTTTAAAATTCGTAATTATCGGTTAAAATTCGTAATAATCTGTTAAGAATTCGTGATAATATCTAATTTTCACTATAAATAAACTATGAGCTTTCACAATTCCAACATAACAATTTTTTTAAGAAAATATGTTTTTTGGGTTCTTATGAGTATTTTCGATCGTGGATGGATAAACTTCGATATGATTCAACAACGGGGGAATTGACTGATGAATTTGCGCAAAGTGTTAAAGAGTTCATGACATTTGCATCAAAGAATAGCATGACATCGGAATACGGTAAAATGTATTGTCCGTGTATTAAATATTGAAATCATAGATTAATCTCTGTTAGATTAATCTCTGTTAGATTAATATAGGTTAACCTACCATAGGAAGAAATTTTGTTCTATGGGAAGATCCTGCGAAGAACATGGAGCACAACCGAAGATACTTATGGTACAAAACTCGCTTCGATTAGATCCAAAAAATTATGGGTATCGGAAAGTGAATATGAAGACACAAATTCAAGAAATCCATGAGGATGCATGGAAACCGAGTCTGGTTGGGAGCCGCCTACAACGAGAGCTAGAGATGGTATAGTTACAACGAAGGATAAAGCTAACTGGTAAAAATGAGAGAAAAAGATGTTGACGCTCAAATCCAAAGAACATGCTACGATATTCGATGCGATTGGCTACGATTAATTCAAAATGATTCAAGGTTTGTTTAAAGAGGCTTGGGAGATCCTTCAAAAGTTTTTTGAATGAACAAGAAGTGTCAAACGTGTAAGGTTAGATAGACTCTTCTCAAAATTTGAAAACCATTAGATGGATGAGTCTAAGAAGATTGCTGAATATAGTGGTAAAATATGCTTAATTGCAACCGAAGCACAAGTTCAGAGAAAGAAATACAAAGATAAAAAGTTGTTAAGATGTTTACCTAAGATATTTTATACTCAAAAATTGTGATAGGAGTTTTAATCAATACATATAACATTCTTTTATATGAAGTTGTGGGTATGTTACAAGTTTTATGAGATGGAATTATCTTCTAATAAAATGGATGTGTTTTCAGTTAGTGAAGAGAATAGTATGTTACGTTATTTACGTCGGATATAAGAAGTAATGAATTTATTAGTTGAGAAAGCTTTGCACAAGAGAAAAGGTGGAAAAAGCATTGATGAAGTTCAATGTTATATGTTACTAGGTCCAACGAGAGTCAAGAATAAAAAGGTATGTAAAATTCATAATGATACAAAATGAGAAAAAGAAAAATATTAGCAAAATTTTGTGGTTCTTAATGGAAGACAAATATGTTACATCACTTCTCATATTTTGCAAAAGGTGATATTAATATTGATTTTCGACATGTTTGTGAGAATTTCACTAAAATCAGCATAGAAAACGCGGTTTTACTAAAAGAGAAGATGTGGTTAAACACGAAAATCAAGAAATTTGAAAAAAATTTGATTTTGAAAAAGAACGTTAATCGCTTTTGAAAACAAATCAAAATAGAAGAATTAAAGTATTCAAATACTGAATAGTAGGACTCAAAAGCTAAACTTACTCCACCTTCTCGTCGCTTGTGACACATTTTTTCACAAAAACGATACTCCTGTCAAAGTAAAACAGAGACCTCCTGAGAGTTTTGGGATTGAAACCACGACTCTTCAGTAGATTGGGGAGATCCTCGTCAAAGTTCATAATGGGAGTCAGAAGAAACAAACAAGACAAGACAAGAACAAGCATAAGAAGCAAAATGTAAGAGATAATTTAAAAGGGATGTCCACATTAGGGCTTCTTTCATGTAGGGTAATGACAAGACTACCCCATTCCTTAACTCAGATAGGATGTTGTTTTGGACTCTGGTCACTCTGGGGGGAGCAAAGACACAATACTAACTACACTACAACAAATTTTGATACCAACTCAAGCTAAAACAATTAAATACAAGTGCAGCAAATTTATCATTACACTTCATTTTCCACTTTTCTCGAGTACCACAGGTGAGGGATAATGAATACACACCATACCTATGTGTAGTAATAAAATTTTAATGTACTGAAACTGACACAAAAATCTTTAGATTATGCCTTTGTAAACAAAATATGAGTCTTAAAACAAGCTGTGTCATTTTAACTAGATTTATACCCACGTTATATTTGAAAAAATATTCGTAAATTAAATAATAGTATTTATTAATAAATATAAATTAGATATTTATATACTTAAAATTATTTTTAAATATTATTTTTTTATATGTAAAGTAGGAAAATAAAAATAATTGTGTTTTTATGAATTTAATAATATTTTGGTTAGTTTAATAAAATATATTGATTCTCTAACCAAATTAATAATAATGACATATATTGTAATTATTCTAATAACTTAGATCTATTTATATATTTATTTAAAATTTACTCCGATGATGATACGTCAGCATAATATTTCTATTAAAAATAAATATTTTTTTATTAATTAAAAATATACAAAAGGAAAAAATTGTTAATGAAAACGAAATTAGGAACAAACAAAGATTTTTTTTATGTTTAACGAAATTTAGAATATGTATTATGCATTATCTACACATATTACAAATTTTAGAATGTGTATTATGTGTTATCTATGTTTTACAAAATTTAGAATATGTATTACAGATGTTGTAAGAAATTCAAATTTTGTTTTATGTGTAATTTGGAATTTCGTACAGTATAATGGCAAAAAAAAACTTTTGATGTAAAAAAGGCAAAAGCTTCCTCTCCATTTTTTATTCATCTTAATCTCTGCTCAAATAGTCGATACAATATTCCTCAAACTGTGCTGATTATTTGGTTCGTTTTCTTAAACCATATAAGGTTTATGTCCAAATAACATTGAGAGACAAATGATTGCGGAAAATCACAAAGCAAAACGTATTTCTAAAGCTAAAAACTCTTCTAAGAAAATTCATTTACTAGTGAAAATTATCATGCAAAGTTAAAACTTTTAAGTAATTTATACATTTGTTTCGTTTGATCATAAACATATGTTGATACTTGATATAAAAGGCTAATAGCTTAAGAAGCTCACAGAAAAAAAAAACAATTTTTTTAGTTTAAAAATCTTTATATATATGTTAAATGGTTTGATAATCAAGTTTTGCAATTTTTTTCTTAAATTTTTTAGAATAAAGTATTTATTTTATTATTAATGGCATATTGGGATTTAACATTATTAAAATTTTTTATTTTCTAAATTTGTAAATACAAGTGTATATTAACAAATATAAGAAAGACAAAAGCAATGAAGAATATAGTCAAATTTAGTCTAAAATCAATGATGCGAAATGACTTGGAGCAGCAAATATCATTCACTGTAAGCCATTTTCTATTGGGTGTAGTGTGTATAAGGTTAAGGAGGGAAATTATGCATTTAAAGTATACATACAAGAGAAAAAGTAATCATTCATTATGGCAAAAATGTAATACAAAAAAATGTAATACAAAAAAATGTAATGCAAAAAAATGTAATACAAAGAGATTAGACGTAATACATAGAAATGTACGAATGTTGGCATAGAGAATAATCGACCTCTAAAGAACAAAAAAGGAACTACAACTAATGGAACTAGATCTGGTGAGCAACAAAGTCAACCAATGCAAAGCAAGTGATTGACTAAAGCTAATGGAGTTTTTTTTTATATGATTTTATTTGTTGGAATATTTTTTACATGTTTAATTTGGATTATATAACTAAATAATGATTATAAAAATTATTGAAATGTCAATGCAAAGGAGCTTATGGGCTTATGATAAAAGTCATAAATTTGTTGGTTCAATGTTAATGAGGAAAGAACATTTTTACTACATTAGAATTTTTGGGAGAAAATCTCTTATTATATAAAAAGGAAGAATTTATGTAAAAACTTAAAAGTGTTTGGAGAAAAAAAGAGATCAAATCACACATTTGACGCCACTGTCACCGCCAGACCATGCTTGATATTGCGTCTTAGATCTTATTGAAGGATCGTATGCCCAATAAAATTTTGTTTGTACCAAATTTTGGTTAACGGTTTTGGTTCCAAATCACGTCCACATTTTTATCCTCCACATGCCAACGATTCCCTCGTTGGTTGCGCTCCACTCCCACGTTTTAGGGATTGTTAACCGCTCTCTTTAGGCTATTTAAATGAGCTTTGGTTCCTTATTAACGTTTTAACGTATTTTTTTCAAAAGAAAACGCTTTCTTTCGACAATTCCTCTCGTTCTTCTTTTCCTTTTTAAATTGTAAATCTCGAGAGTATACCGTATAAATATTGTTCACAAATTTTGTAATCGAGTGTTACGATTATACTCTCATCGTGGTTGTATCTTGAAATTCATACTCTCTTAAATCTGCTACAGTACGAGAGATTAAATAAATTAAAAAAGAGACCAAATGTTACCTCAACAAATTCATCTTTTCTTCCTTAGTTGGATTTCAATCGTCTTTTTGATTGACAACTTTTTTATCGTGGTTTTCAAATCCAATTTTTCGCGGTCCTTTTAATTCATTAAATCCGCTTTGTACTTATCGATTGAATCGGATTAAGAATTTGCGATCGGTTTTCAAACGTTTTTAAACATTCGTTTGATGCAGACAATTTTTTAAACGGTTTCAAACGATTCTAATTGATTTGTAACGGGTTTTTCAAACATTTCAAATAATTTTGATCGATCGGATACAATTTAAAAAATGTTTTAAATCGGTTTTTGTGATCGATTTGAAACGATTTCTGGTTTCTGTGAACGTGTTATAGTGATTTCGCGGAACGTTTCAAAAATAAACAATTTACGTTTTCAATAAACGGTTTCTACGAATGCCATACGGCGAGCTTCACAAAACGTTTAAAAGTATTGTTCTAGAAATTCATGTTAGGGGTTTCTACGGAAAAAAAATTGATTTGTGAAGGATTCAAAATATTTTTACGTAATTTCTTGGAACATCAAAAAACATATTGATGATCCTTGCAAAACTTTGTGCAAATTCTGGCAATGTTGTAAAGCAAATTTCTGCAGAACGTAATTTTATCGACTATTATAATCAATTTTGTTGCTGTCGTATTTGTGTGTTATTCATATTGACTCTATTTTTTTTATTCGAATAGATTCATCTGAAAAATGATTAATGAAACTACCAACACACCACAAATGGAGATGCAAGTGATAGGATTAACACTAGTGAGTCGATACCCCAAATTGGTATTGGTTTGCTAATGTTCCGTATGTGCCTAGCGCTATAAGCATCAAATTTACGCCGGACAAATTCGATGAGTTTAATTTCAAAACATGGCAACAAAAAATGCATTTGTTTATGAGCACTTTAAAATTGGAGAAGTATCTCAAAAATACAAAAAGAGTGACAAAACGATATATATATCCATTGTGAATACCCATCAAAAATTAATATTGTTGTAGAACGTATTGATGGCAGTAAAGAAAACTAATCCGAATTCAATTAAAGAATAGAAGACCAACGAGATTAAAAAATAAAAATTCCAGCTAAAAAAATAAAGAGTAATGACCTATAATGACCCACATTCATTCTGTAATCACCCAAATGACCCCGTGTTATACACGATTATTTAAATGAACCAAAATTTTGGTTAAAAATCATTTAAACCATGATAACACGATATATTTACAATTATGCCATTATATTTTGAAAAAAAAAATTACTTACCTTGGAGATGTGTCTTTTCATTTCACTAATGTTTTTTTAACTTTTCATCAATATTTTCGAAACCCTAAACTCTTTCACCATCTGTGACTTACTTTCGATTTTCGAAACCCAAATCTCTTTCACCACTCTTGACGACATTTTTGTGTTTTTTCTGTGTTTCTCTGTGTTCGTGTTCATTCTCGGCGACTTCCGATGTCTCTTCGTATTCTAATGTTTTTTCTGTTGCATTTCATGGTTTTTGTTTTTGTTTTAAAGTTTCATTTTCGAGTTATTCCGTCGCGGCTACGTCGTCTCCTCCGTCTCAGCACTTGTCGTATACTATCTTTGGCATATTTTTCATATATTCCATCAAAAATTGTGAAAAAATCATCTTTTGTTATAAATCGACGTTTGTTGTAGATTTTATGATATATTATCGTTTATTGTAGATTTTATGAAACTCTGACACGAAATCTGTTAATCTTTTATTCATTTAGATTCAAGTATATTTTTCGAATTTCATGTATTTTGATGGCAGATTTATTTGTCTTTGATGATAGACTAATTTATAAACAATGACATATTTATTTGCTCGAAACCCAAAACTTTTTCACCATTCTCGGAGATATTTTCGTTTTTTCTCCGTGTTTCTCTGTGTTTCTCTGTGTTTCTTCGTGTTTCTCCGTGTTTCTCCGTGTTTCTCTGTGTTTCTCTGTGTTTCTTCTAGTTTCTCCGTGTTTCTTCTAGTTTCTCCGTGTTTCTCCGTGTTTCTCCATGTTTCTCCATGTTTCTCCGTGTTTCTCCGTGTTCGTATTCATTCTTGGTGATTTTTGGTGTCTCTTCGTATTTTGGTGTTTTTTCCGTTGCGTTTCGCGGTCTTCGTGTTCGTTTTAAAGTTTTATTTTTGAGTTTTCCATCACGCCTACATCTGATTTAAAAATAGATTTGATGGAGAAACAACATAATGCATGGTTTAAATCGATTTGGTGGCAAACTTATTAAAGATAGTGTTGACAAATTTATCGAAGATTTTACTAAAGATGGTAGACTTATGTGTATAAGATGACAAACTTATGTGTATACGATGACAGACCTATGTATATATGATGACAAACTTATTTCTAATTGATAACATACTTATTTTTCAAAAAAAATTTGTTAGGTATGAATACTTTAGTGAAAAAGAATTATCATATGCATTTTTATCGAGAGGGTAAAACGACTATGCAAACTTAAAGAAGTAAATTACATTTGATCTGCAAAAGTTGCTCACTACTTCTTGACACACCAGTTGGCAATTGAGGGAAAAAATGAGATGTGGTCTTTGATAAATAGTCGTCCTATTAAGTTCTCTCTCTATCGTGCATGTTTTAGTGTCCGATACGCTTTCCAATTTGTAAACTACACAAAAAAAATTTCCAACATATAAAAATAAATCTCCCTCAACTAACAAAAATTATGCCCATATTAAAATAATTTTGCCACAATTACAAAAAAAATGTCACCATATTAAAATAAATCTATCACTAACTACGAAAAAAGTGTCACCATATTAATTTAAATTTGCCATATTTACAACAAAACCGCCACCATATTGGTTCTTCGTCTTCACATGGGGAAACCACTTCAAGAGTTGGTTCTTCGCTATGTTGATCTTCGCCAACCTCATTACGTTCCTTGCGCTGATATTCGTAGTTAAAAAATTCATCGTCGTCATGATGAATTGACATACTATCACTTTCTCTTTCTCTCTAACCTCCACTCATAAACGAATTGTCTCAGTTTTAATCATACCCAAAAACCCATGAAACTGTCGACAGTTTTCCACTTTCACCGGAGGTGTGTTTACCGGTAGTTTCAATAACATCTTCTTCGGAAACATGCAGCTTAATTCGATATCATATTGATTTCTATCGACCTCGTATTCTTCATAAACCATCATCAACAAATCTTCAAAACGTGTTTTAACATTTGCGGATAAGATTTTACACCCTTTCTTGTTGTCGACATTCAGTGACCATCGGTTTTTCTCGAAAATCCATTCACTACAAACAAGAATTATGTCTTCCATCGAGAAAATTGATATAAAAAACTTTTTTACGAGAACGAATGTGAAGAAAACGAGTAAAAATTACTGTTTTTTAGTTCAGCTAGAAAATTCGATGTGCTCGAGGTTGAAGAAGACGCGGTGGCTAACCCTACAATCGACTCATACATACTTTTCAAAGAGGGATAAAATTAGCATTTTGAAAATAATAAGTCGGATATTACATGTCTGTAATGACCCAAAAGTCTGATATATATATAAAATCCAAAGAGTTATTTAGTTCTAATTAAATTTGTTGTTTAGTGCAGGAAATCCAACAGTCGTAATGGATATATTTAATGAAAATTTGTTTTGTCGTTAAAAAAATCTGCCAAGTCGAAATGTTAGTCCAGTAATTATTTTGTGAATCTTCTTCGATAGAAGATTTGATGCAAATCTGTCATTGGAAAAATAAATTTACGAAGTTGCTTTTGCAAAAATCAGTTCATAAGTTTGTGGCGTACTTATTTTGTGTGACCACAAATTTAATAGTTCTGCTGTCATATGACATTAAGTCTGTCGGAGATTTATAAAAACTGCATACGATTACGTAACACAAAATAAATCTGTCGTAAACTTTTATATGTCTATTGGCAGACTTTTATAAGTCCGCGACAAACTTATTAAGTCTGTGACTATTATGTAAAAAAACTGCGGCAGATTTTTTTTGATAGATTTATTTCGATATCCCTGAATTTCTATGGCATTTTCGTAATAACACCGATTTTCCGCTGATGTGTCAACAAAACCTCGGAATAGTAATAAATTTTTCGTAATTACGTTTTTTTGTAACAACGACAAAAAAGAATACGTTCAATACCCAAATTATTTTAGTAATTAATGAAACATTAAAATTAAAAAATAATTAATAACTAATTCAACTCTCAAAGATAATAAAAAGTATAGTTCGTGATGAACCTCACAGCTTTTATAATCCCTAGTATTCTGACAGCTTTTTCCTTACGGTCAGAATAGGATTTTATAATCCCTAGTATGCTCACAGCTTTTTTTTGTTTGTCTTTTATAATCCCTAGTATTCTGACAGCTTTTTCACATATAGATAAATTGAATGGAGTATTATATAAGAATAACTTAAATACTTTAACACTTTTTTATCCGATATTTCAAGAGACACCAAATTAATACTTTAATTTTGGGAATTTGTGAACCATCCCTAAACGCTTTAAATTCAGGATACTTACCAAGCAAACAAAAAAATTTCGAAAAATAAACTAATAATAAAAAGAAAGAAATTGCAAGAAATACTTTAAACGACGAATAAATACATTAATTTAGTATATAAATTACAATTTAAATTTGTATTTTAAATTATTAGAGAACGTTCGTATTTAAAATAGCAATTCGAAATTATATTTTTAGTTATTAGAAAACGTAAAGCTAATTTAAATCAGGGGGAAATGATTTGTTACATACAAAAATAAATGATGAAAAAGGAATATATTAAAATTACAAAAAAGCATAAATAGGATATGATTCAATAATGCAATACAAAACAGAATAAATATCACAGTTAGAACCTAGTAAAGAAGAAAAAGAGACCCTTTGTCTCTCTTAATTTTGTGTTAGTGAGCACCTCTCTAATCCTTTATTCCGCCTCTTCGGTTGTTTCTCTGTAACTGACTTCTTCGGCCTGCGTCAACGAGACAGTCAGGTTTATTAGATCAACAAAAGCATTGTGTGTGAATGTATAAGCTGAGCAATATATTTCGATTAACTTTACCTTGCTTTGCGTTTCTTCTTCTGAGGTACAGTTTCGGGTTGTTCTTCTGGCTCAATAGAGATCTCGGCTAGTGCCAAAAAGTCACCTGCGATGAAGTCAGGACGCTCTGATTCCCTATCAACAAAATTACCTAGAGTAGCTTCTCTTCGTAACCTCCTAGCTTCTCTTTTGAGAGGTACTAGATCAGGATTTAAGCTACTCCATCTCCTCGAGCACTGAATCCGAGTACGACCACAGAGATGTGTAGCGACTTTGGACCAATTACCATGTCCATGTTCTTTAACTGCTTCATTCAGCTTTGCATCCTCGTCCTTGCTCCACTTGCCACGTTTTACTTTGGGATCTAAACTTTTCCATCTACCTTGACATTGAACATCCGACCGTCCAGGAACAAACTGAGCAATTTTAGACCAGTTTTTAGCTCCAAAGAGTGTCACGGCAACTTTCAAACGTTTTTTTTCCTCTAAATTCCATTTCCCTTTCATTTCTATGCTAGGGTGCAGCGACTTTTTCCATCTGCGAAGAAGGGAATCAGATACACCATTCAATTATCTATATCTGAAAAAGCTGTCAGAATATTAGGGATTTCGATATCTAAATTCATCATCAAGAAGATCACTGACCTATTAGAGCACTGCGTTCCAGTTCTTCCTTTTAATACATTTGCAACTGATTGCCAGTCTTTCTCCCCAAACAAGTCTACTGCGTCCCGGAGTTGGCTATCTTCCTCTGGAGTCCATTCTTTTCTCAACATGCCTGCATTCAAGCTTCTCTGATATCGAGCCAAACATTGAAGTGGGGTCCTATTTGTCCCTAATGATACTGCAACGTCAAGCCAGTCTGTATAACTCCTGTTTTGGGTAATCAACCGTATGTAATTGTCCTCTGCTACAGTCCATGGATCGTTGTTAATCAATGGATCTTCCGAGCTCATCCATCTACAATGAGGCCACAGAAAATAAGAAAATTCATAGTTGATTTGTTAACCAGAGTTCAACTAGAGGAGGAACCTACCGGGCTTCGCATTCTGCAGCAGAACGGTTCTTGATATCCAATTCATCCCAATTAACTTTCGGAAGAAACTGCCTAATCATTTCTGGTGTGATCTCAAGGTTTTTTATTGCTTCAAGAACAGCGTTTATATCATCTGCAGAATCTTCCAAGTCACTGTTAAAAAATTTTCTGTCAGTCAACTCTTTCGGAAGAAAACTAAAAATAACAAACCTTAACTTTTTCTGCGCCTGAATAGATTTTAAGTAGCAAGTTTAAGAAGTATAGTACCTGGACCGTTCAATAGCTTCAAGAATGAGTGTTTTTTGAACTTGTTGTTTTAGACCTTTGGCAAGACTTTCGTTCTCCATAGTAGACCAATTTCTGCGATCCACTGAAACTGGATATTTCTCTAATGCCATCCTATAATTTGCAACACAAGGATTTTCAGGTGGACCTAACTTCAAGGGAGATATCTTTTTATCATTACCCTACCAAAAAAGCACAGAATTTAAGAAAAGAAACATTTTTCCTACATAAAACAGCAGAGGCACGAAAATTAGATTGCAGAGTGTTACCTCGGAGCTATCAGCAGGCCCAGATTTTTGTGTTGAGATTAATTCGATAAGAGGATGTTTCCTCTGAGAAAGAGCCTGTTTAGTAGTTCTCTTGCAAGAAGCTTGAAAATCTTTAACAATCATAACATTTTTCTTGTGTTTCTCGTTCTGCTTAATTGTTGCTTCAATTTCACCCAATTTTCTTCGAAGAAAAAACTGATAAGACCTGTTCCTCCGGATTGCATCAACAAGGGCTTGTGCAGATTCAGGGAAACGTGAACTCGCAGCTGGCATGGGAGATGACTGGCAAGTCACCAAATGGTCAAGAGGTTCAAAGGAAGTCTCTGAATCTGGCACTCTGACAGCTAATTTTCCATGATCTGGAAAGCGTTCACAAGTATTAGATATACTCAATATTTTGCTTGAAGGTTCATTGTCGGAGGCATGTACCCGCTTTTTCTTCCCTGGAGAATCATTCATGAAATTTCCTCCCAGATCTGCAGAACAATAGTACGAAATTACAAATAAAGCATAAACGTCCTCCGTATTTTGCAACGAACAGAGGCATTGAATTAAAAGACAAGCAAACACTAAATTATTGCATCATGAATCTGTGATAAACTGAGTATAGCTTCTATGTAGAGGAGAGTATTGGGATAACCACAGAACCAAATTTTCAAAGGTAACCCAGAAACAATATCTAACGAATCAGATAAAAAAAACAGAAAAGAAAACAAGTATAGATTTCACTCACCGAAATTTTCATAAGCAGAGAATCGCCTACTAATAGCGCGAAGGGTTTCAAATTGACCATCTTCGTCTTCGTCCATCGGCAGAGCCAATTGTCTCTTAATGCTCCGAAGCATCTCCAAATCGTCTTCACTTTCCGAATCCGAGGGCACTAATAAACCCATGGGAAGAGTACCGCCCAAATCCACATCTGTAGACGAACCTAACTGACTCCTAATGCTCCGAAGCATCTCGAAATCGTCTCCGTTCTCTGAATCCGAGGGCACTGATAAACCCATGGGAGGAGTACCGCACAAATCCACATCTATCGACGAAGCTAAATGGCTCTTAATGCTCCGAAGCATCTCGAAATCGTCTTCGTTCTCCGAATCCGACGGTATACCTCCGCCATCCACTTCAACAGAAGCGGACTTGGCCTCGGAGACCATACATGCGCGTCTTAAGTCTTCGAGGTCTTCACCGATATCGTCTTCTTCTTCATCAGCATCATCATCATCGTCGTTAGCTTCGTACAGGCGCTCGCGATTCATCGCCAACAGAGATTAAAAAAAAAACGTCTACAAGAAAGAAAAACGAATCCAAACCTGTTCGAAAAAAAAGGAAGAAACAGAAACAATTAGGGTTTATTTATAGGTTCGTATTAACATGGTGGCATCGGAAACAACCAATACAATTGTAATTCGATCATACCAGTGGTTCTGTACCATTCTAATCCTTTTAACAACAGTGGGCTTTAGGCCCATAAATTCGGAGTTGGCTCCACTTATTTGGGCCTTAGGTTTAAGTAATTGACACTCAGTATTGTCTTTGTTATTTTCGGTACGTTTACGAGTTTTAAACCATCTATTTACTTCAAAGCACTGAATCTTCGGAAAAACAGGTTTATTCCAACACAAACTTTTTGTATTAGATTATGTATATTCTAACTAGTAAACAATAGTAACTAGATTTATATTTAGGGAAAAATATTTGTAAATTATATTTTATTAATAAATATAAATTAAATATTTATATAATTTTAAATTTTATTTAAAATTATTTTTAACTTAAATTTTTGTAAATATAAATTAACAAAAGAAAAATAATTATTTTTTATGAATTTAATAGTATTTTTTTAGTTAGCTTAATAAAGTATATTAATACTCTAACCAAAATAATAACAATGACATATATTGTAATTATTCGAATAAGTTAAGCGTATTTATATAGTTATTTGAAATTTATTGTAATGATAAAACGTAAGTATAGTATTTTTGTAAATAACACGTGAGAGTAAAGTTATTTTTTAAAATTGTTTCTCAAATAAAATATTAGGGATTAGGCAATAACTTAAATCTATTTATATTTTTTTGAAATTATTTATAAATTAATGTATTAAAAATTTAAATAAATAAAAATTATTGTTTTTGCAAATGTAATATTATTTTTTGGTTAGTTGAATAAAATATA
This sequence comes from Pugionium cornutum, assembly GCA_018901935.1. Taxonomy (NCBI): domain Eukaryota; kingdom Viridiplantae; phylum Streptophyta; class Magnoliopsida; order Brassicales; family Brassicaceae; genus Pugionium; species Pugionium cornutum. The sequence goes on from CM032165.1 coordinate 31,985,960, forward strand.
TTGATTCTCTAACCAAATTAATATCAATGACATGTATTGTAATTATTCTAGTAAATTAAATTTTTTTATATATTTAAGCTGAAACTAGTTCTGGTGTTGACACGTCAGCATGACATTTTTATTATTAACACGTCATGGTAAGATTACTTTATTAAAAAATTTCTCAAATAATATATTAGAGATATGTACGGAAATTATTTTAAAATTTGAAACACTACACGAATAATTATTTTGCAGCTAAAATCAAGAAATTAATAGAAATGGTTTGTTTTTCCATCTAACTCATACTGTCATACGCCAGGTACGATACCGTTTCACATTAAAACGGAAGTAAAGTATAACGACGTCGTTTTTACTGTCGTTTTTACTGTCATTTTGCTTTCATTTTTGCTCCGATTGGACCTTGTTGACGCAATCAAAAACCACATGGGAGCAAGATCTGAGTCCAATAGCGGCGGAGCCTTGCTTCACAGCTTCCATGGCGTATTCTACTTGGAAAAGACGATCTGTAGGACTCCATATCGTCACATCTGTGTCGTACTGATTCCTGAACATTTTTTCCTTTTTGCTATTACTTTCAATTTCTTCTTTTTCTTTGCTCTTGTTTCCTCCGCAATCAGTCCTTCACCAAGTAACTTCGAAAAGCTTTTCTTTTCCTTCAAGCCATGGATGCTCACACTCTGTCTCTCTTATAGAACCGAATAAAGGGCTTTTATTAGTTTAATGGGCTTAAATATTTTGTTGGACTTTAGCATTGCCTCATTAGTTTTTTTTAATGCGAGGTTTTCAATAAATGTCAAGATGAGAACAAAAAAAGCTACCGTTTCACTCCCTTTTTGTTTTACTGTTAATGAATGATGCCAACGCCTGGTCTGAGTCAGCACTATTAAAGACTAAAACAAACGGTTTCTATTAATTTGTTGGTTTTATCTACTAAACAATTATTCGTGTAGTATTTTCAAATTCTACTAATTCGAATATAATCGAAGAAAATTTATGTAGAAATCGGTCGTTTTCCCTTGAATTTTCATGATGGATTTTGTATACCTGTTTTTCTCACATAAACCTCTTTCATATTTTTTACATAACTAAGCATCACAATACTTTGAGATTTTATTAGTTATATACCAAAATATGTGATAGTGTAGTGGTGTTACCTACATGTATGTCGAAAAACATATTGAAAAATAAAATAAAATATTCAGTTTTTAAATTTCTCTATTGTTTTTGTTCTTGAGTTTACTTTCATGATATCAGAGTTTCAGTCTTTCTAAGGGATCTGACCAAAGCCATGTTATCTTTCTTAGATGCGACTGCTTTTTTCGGAGGAAATCGTCATCATTAATATCGACCATCACGATCTATTCGAAAAATTAATATAAACACGCTTGTTGGTCTCACTTTTCTTTGTAATGGTTGTCGTTGTTTTGGTTGAAACGAATGTTTGAAATTTTTGTTTTGATAAAGATGAAGTTAGGATGCGACTGTCTGCTGATTTTCATAGTAAAGGAAAAACTCAGTAAATGCACACAATATGTTTGATGGAATATCACACAGAAGAGGTAAAAATGTTTAAGTGCATATTATTATTAACTAATAGATATGAAGCATCAAGTAAGCAAGGTTTTAGTAATTTTCGGAAGAAATTTTTGTTTTATAAGACAAATTAAAAGAATTTAAGCAAAATCTAAATTCTTAGTGTGATAAAGAAAGACACAAATATCTCTCTGAGTGAGATCGACTAAGTTTTCCAAGTTCAAAAAAACCTCCAAAATAGTCATGTGATACTCTCCAAATATAAAACTAAATAGATTCCACACCAAGATTTGTTGGTGAATCATCAACCTAAATCACAATAATCTTGTTCATTTACTCATATCCATGTCAAAGCCATGTTCGTTTGCATGTCCAAACTTAGTTCCATTGTTTTCACTCTACGTTAAATAGCGGAAGAGTATTGAGGAGCCTAAGAGAAGAATAATTAAGAAGTTGAGGCTCATAGAATTAAATTATGCAAGTAGATTCATATAAATAGTTTGTAATGAAGTTCAATGTGATAACTTCGGGAATTGTTTTGGGAACAACTCTTTCTTCTCTTTTATGAATATCAATATAAAAATTATTTGATCTTTATGTTCTCATTTTAAACTTTTTATTTTATTTTTATTTGCACAATAAAATTGCAATGAGCTATATTTTTTTTTTATCTAAATAAACTCTTTATAGCATATATTTCTTTATTTTAGTTTTTTTTTTCATGGTATTAGAGTTTTGTAATATCATAATTGTCTCTTTAACAGGAGCTCTAAATGGAAAAAAATCAACCCTAATATCCTTTTCCTGGGAATATTCATGTCGGTAGTTCAGTAACATTAAAGTTGAATGATAACAACTATCTTTTGTGGAAAACTCAAATGGAGTTCCTTTTCAACTGTCAAAACCTCATGGGATTCATCAATGGCCATCTACGTGCTGCACCAGCTATAATACAACAAGAAATAGGAGACATCATTTACGTTGTTGAAAATCTTGCATACGAGTCATGGTTTTGTACCGATGAACTGATAAAGTCATGGATATTTGGCACACTATCGGAGAAAGTCCTAGGCAGCATGTTTAATCTACCAACCTCTCAAGCTATCTGGACTACTCTAGTCAACAAATTCAACCGGAGCACCATCAGTGATAATTTGAGCTGAAAAGAGCGCTTCAGCTTTTAACCAAGCAAGATAAAACCTTTGCAGCTTATGTTCATAAGTATACTTCTATTTGTGATCAACTAAACTCAATAGGTAAACCAGCTAAAGAATCAATGAAAATATGGTCTTGGACGTGAGTACGATCCCATCTGCACAATGATTCAAAGCTCTATGATAAGACTGCCAATTCCTTCTTCACTAATGTTCTGTTTGAAATCGGAGGACTTGACACAAGGTTACAGTCTTATGATACTATTCAGAACACTCCCCACGTGGCATTTCAAGCACAACAATGATATTCCTCTGCCCCACAACCTTCGCAGTTTCAGAGATCAAACTTCAGAGGAAAAGGTAACTATACTAATCACTTTGGCTCAAATAGAGGTCATGGAAGTTTTTCTTCTAGAGATCGTCGTTTCCACCAACAAGTAGCATCGCTTGGTTTAATATCACAGTCTGCACAGGGACCAATATGTCAAATATCTAGGAAAGTTCTTCATATTGCACTACGTTGTTGAAATAGATTCAACAATAAGTATCAAAACAATTACCTCCCACAAGCTCTTGTTGCGTTTCATATTTCAGATACCTCAGCTCATGAGTAGTACCCGGATTCTGGTGCCATGGTCCACATTGCTTCTTCTGCATAAAGTTTGACCAACATAACATGGAGGCATCACAGTGGCTAACAGTAACAACATTCCTATTTCTCATATTGGTTTTACTAACTTGCCTATACCTTCATTTATCCTACCTTCAAATGATATTTTGGTATGTCTTTTAGTTGAAAAACCACTATTATCAATCTTTAAATTGTATAACGACTATCTCTGTGATGTATTTTTTACGAAACAAGGTATATGTTGTGGATTTGGAAACTCAAAAAGTGATGACCAAAGGATCCAAACGTAATGATTTATATGTGTCGGAGAACTAGAATTTCAAAGCATTCTACTCTAGTCAAAAACAGGCGGCAAACAACCCCATTGACATTATCGACTTGGACATGCTTCTCTCAAGTTCTTCAGCACGTTCACTCCAACAAGACTATCAACATCAATAAATACAAGGAAACAGACATTGTTAATTGGGAAAATACATTCGTTTATCTTTTCCTACTTTTGAATCATATATCACTAATTAACTCATTAAACTATAAATTAATGGTTAAGTAGATTAACTTATGCTGCGATTTCAAATATGTGGAATTCGACCCACCCTCATTCGTATAAAAGTGTTGGAATATTGAATTAGTATATTGTAACTCAACTACAAAAAAATAATTTAAACCTAAAAATATAATAGTTTTATTTGAAAACAATCTATACATGCATTTGGTGATTATCAGATTAAATATTAGATAATAGAGGTAACATAGTTTATTGAATATAATAAAACAAATATATCGAGATTTCTTTAACTATATTACTAATCATTAAATCATCATCATTGAATAATTTATTATGCAATGTTTTCTTCGAGATATCACATAATATTTACTAAAACCAGTCAAGATCTAAAAATAAACTTTAAATTACTAATGCCTATATGTATTAGTCTTTTGGTTAATGTGATGATGCCTTCTTGGCTTGTTCGAGAGAATGTTTTTGCACAATTTTGTATCTGATCAAATAATAACGATCTTGCATTCGTCATTGCACAATGAAAGCTCACCTCTTGCAAACACAAGAGAAGAAATAGCGACATAAGTTGTACGAACTGAAAAAGTTAATTGTATCAAATAAAAATCATTGATGATCATTTTTAAAATTGTAGTTATCACAATTAACTTTGGTGTTGGTTTGGTTATATTTAACCTATTAATCTATTTCAATCCAAACCATTTAAACCCAATTCATTAAATCCATTTATATCTATTAAACTATTGCTCTATTAAACCATTGCTCTCTTAAGACTCTAATTTCCAACTCATTAAGATCCATGGATTGGGCTTATTTGGATTAACTCATTAATTTAAATTTTTTTTTTTTTACTTTGGTATAATCATTACAATTGTCTACCAAATACATAACGTATCGTCGAACCAATATAGTATTGAAATACTTATATGAGAGAAGATAACATTTCTTTTATTTGCGCCTTTTGCTAGTCCGTCCGTCTGTGTGTTATTCTCCTTTGGTTGGTACGTGAGCAAAAATTCTGGATAGCACTGACGAATCTATTTGAATTCCTCTATCTTCGAATTTAAATCTATTTTGACATCCCTCAATGTACTCCTCAACATTTGTAAATATTTTCAACATTATCAATGTCTTTTTTTCAAAAGCATTATTTTTATTATTTTTTTTTAGTAAGCCACACAATACCAACTCAATAACCAAATATTTTCATACGAAAATTTAACATATTCGTAATATGGAAGATGGAATCGAATTTCACAATTTTGGGATAAACGTAAAAGTGGTACAACCATTAACTTATTTATTTCTCCCTTTGGAAACATTATTATAATATTGGATTTTAGTTAGTACTAGTTATTATAATTATTACAACCAAAAAATGATATGATTTTTCTGGCAGAACCAAATGACATAATTATGAAATTTGATATTTTGTTGTTGACAAAGATTAATCTTTTGTTTGTTGGTTGTGATAGTTAGCAATGAACCAATAATAACAATGCTTTCACACTTTACTAAAAAAGATCCGTACAATTACGATATATATATAAATATGGGCCCCACTCACCGATCGGTGTGAGTGGGCTTTTACTTGGCTTCTTCGTTTTCCAAAACTCACAACAACAATGCTTCGAAAAACTTAAACACTTTCTTCTTCTTCTTCTTCTTTTGTAAAACCTAAACCTCTTCACATGGATTCTCAGGTCCTCACTAACCCACAACATTCTCAAGGTTTCGTAATCATTCACAATGTGTTTTCTTCTTAAAGTTCCAATTTTCTATCTTTCAAATGTCATTGCACTTTCGGTTTTTAGTTGAATTTTTACTTCGTCTCTTACTTTTGTTGTCTCTTTCCCAGTTTTTTTCCCTACTGTGTGTGAATCTCAGTATGTTCATGAATAAGAATGATTTCTTCTTGGAATTGTCTTTAGATTTTTTCTCGCTTTTTTTATTGCAACTTTCTAGCAATTTCGCTTTTGCAATAATGGTTTTCTCCTTTTTGTCTTTAATGTCTATTTTTTTCCTAAGTTTTTTTTGCTTAAACAAGTCTTTTAGAATATATATCAATTTAAGAATATAGGCACTGATGCTTTTGTTAAATCTATTATATAGGAGGTAAGAGCCATGGGGCTCAAGTCTGTACTAAATGTGGTTGGAATTATCCAAAGCCACATCCTAGTGCTAAAAATAGGCGTGCACACAAGAATGTATGTGGAACCATCAAAGGATTTGAGATCCTTGATTCCGAAAAGGCAAACCAGACTCTTGATTTGCAGAAAGAACATTGCTTTGATGATGAACTAAAAACACCAAGTAAGGAACATTTATGATGTGATTTGGATACATGTGAATACGTTTTATTAGCCTCTGTCATTGTTGTTTCTTTCTTGGTGCTAATGTTATAATCTATGCTTACTGAGGTAAGGTCCAAGAGTTAAGGAGAAAGCTGATGAGAGAATTGGTGGAATCGGGGATATATCTGAAGAGGATGTCTTTGCAGATGCTGTTTGTGAATTTTCGTGCAGCCTTGTATCCGATTCTTTCAAGGAAAAGGGAGAGATGGCAACAAATTGTGCGGGAAAGAGTTCTAAGAATCCTGGTGAGTTACTGTATTTGATAAGCAACTCAGGGAAAATGTTAGCTTCTGATGCTAATGAGAATCAATGCTAACGTTAATGTGCTTGGTAGGTTCTGTTCATCATGGTATAGAGTCATGATTGAGTTTCTTTTGGTCTTTTACGAAATCTTACAATCTGTGGACTATGTTATTACAATCCGGCTCAAAGGAAAAGCCATGCAGTTCATTGCGTCTTCTGTTAATTACATTTCTCAGTTTTATTCCCTGTTGGCTTTCATGTCTTATGTGATGTGCCTGCTTTACTTTGACTTTATAGCAGATGAATATGGAACTTTTCAAGGTGAAACTCAGCAGTGCAACAGTTCATCAACTGGCTATGTGGTAAAAAGCTCTGAAGTTGTTCAAGAGAGCTGTGAAGTTCCACCAGTGGAAAACTACAATGTCCCAATTACAGTTGAAGCAGCTTCTGGTAATCAACAAGGTGGAGAACCTTCTACTGAAGGACACTCGATGGCATCTAAAACTCTGAGTGAATCATCAGAGGGAGCTCAGGTCATTGACGGTGCTGATACCATATCAAATGTTGGATTAGAGTCAGAATGTAAAGAGTTAGCACCTGCAATAGGAAAGATAGTCGATACTTCGAACTCATCATGGAATGATGAAGTGATTTACTCAGACTTGGAGGGTCCCCATGGATTTACAACAAGTATGATTTATCCTGGTGAAGCTGACTATGTATTCAGTGAGACTGAGAATGTTCCAGTCGATACTTCTCCTTTAAAAGCTAATGCAGCTCAGGTTACCAGCACCAGTCAATCTGTTCCTGATTATAAACCTTTTGCAAAAAATGCTGACGTCTCTTTGCATGGAACCAAAGGCCTTGAAGAATTTGAATCGAATCATTCTACGAGCCCCTGTCTTCCTGAGCCACCTAAGGAATTGGAATGTGAAACTGATACTCTTACTCAGAAAGAGAATTTTGGTATACAGCCTAAAAGCTTAACTAATGGCACGGAGGTTCCTTCATCAGACAAGCTTCTCTTGGAAGACAAATCTGAACCTCAAGGCCAAACTGCTTTGGGTGCGGTCAAGGAATTTCCCAGCACACAGAACATAGTGATATCTAAAACTGACCCTGAAGATATCGAAACAAAGGCTAAAGAGGATTTATCATCGTTTGGTGCTGCACAAGAAGAAGAAACTGTTGAATCAGAAATCTTGAGAATGTCTCTACCTGCCATAGATCCTATAGTTGCTGACTCAAACGCTGATGTGGGCCATGCAGCTAACAAAACTGGTGTAGTTGATCTCACTGGTCATGAGAGCGAACTTATTCAAGCAAATGTTGTAGCTGAGGAGAACAGCCAAAGTAACAAGCTGAGTTCGGAATCCTCTTGTGCCGTTGAATATGTTTCTCCGGTAGCTGTTGTATTGGAAGGAGAAGATGCAAACAATCGGACGAAAAGTTCAGCAGAAACATGTAATGACTCCATCCTCCTAAGCGGTGCTGAAGCCTGTGAAAGTAATGATGAAGTTTGTGGAGAGAGTAACAAAGGGGGGCTGGTGGAGGAAAGCAAATTCATAAATGTAACAAATACAACAGAAGATCCGATGAGTCATTCTAGATTGACAGGCACTGCACCTGATGATTCTGCTAAAACAGCTAATCATACGTTAACGGAAAGCGGAAAGACAGAGTTCCACAAGGTTGTTGGTGGCTTAGGGGTTATTCAAGCAAATGAAATTGACGGTAATATGAAAGCACACAACTTTTATGCAGAAGTCCCTGTGACAATCGAATCAAATGACCATCGAGATTTTGGGAGGCTGCAGAATCTTTCAGAAGCACAGATTAGATCACTGGTTTCGAGCCCACTAGTCTCTAGAAATAATACAACTACTGCATTTGAATACAACTTGGGATCAGCTTCAGGTACGTATCCAATCTTATATGAGCAAAAAACCAAAACCTTCGTCAGTGTAGCACTAGAGAGAGTCATTGAAAAGGAACATTGTGTATTTTTTCTAATAGCTTAGTCGATATTGATTGGAACAGGACCTAGTGGTGGAGTTAACAAACCAGAAAACGTATCTGAGTCATCATCACTTGCTGTTGCTCTGTCGAAGAACCAAGAGATGACAAGAAGCTGGAGCACAGGAAACGAGCAACACATCCCGCTAAAGAACCTTTTGAGTGAAGCAAAATCACCAAGGCTACTAGCAGAAGCAAAGAAGGATAATGAGAGCAACATATCGAGAGTGAGTTCGATATTGGGACAAGAGACTTCACCGGAAGACGGACGATGGCCAGAGAGAAGAGAAGTGAGTGAGGAGTGGAATTCGCCAGCAAAGTATCCAGTGGACTTAAAGAGAGAGGATAGAAAAGTGAAAGGAAGACCCTTTTGGGTGCCATTTGTTTGCTGCTCCTCTGTTAAGTAAGAGGCTGTAATGTATGATAATGGTAGGATGATGATGATTCTTGGAGGAGCTTTAATTACTTTATGCAGAATTGACTCTTATCCTATGACTGATTTATTTCTTTTGCCCTTTATAATATTTGGTTTTTGAAAGAAAAAAATAAACCAGGTTTTTAATTCGAACCTGGTTTGGAAAGATAAAATAAAAAAATTACAAATTACTATTGGTTTGGAAAGAACCAAATAACTCTTTTTCAGTCAACAATCCAATTGATATTTCAATTTTCACTTCTTATTAATCAATTATGTTGTGTTTATTACGAACAGTAATCCAATTGATCTAAACCGAATAAAAAGTTGTTAACCGGTGTGTAAGCTATTAAACCGAACAGAAAGTTAAACCAGTATGTTCACACTTTTACAGACCGAGCGCTTGTCAGTGAAGAAGTCTATGGAAAATCTGACGGCGCAATTTCTCCACAGCTCGAAGCTACAGAAGTCACCTCCTCCGCTATGGAATTCGAACACAAGGCTCCTCAGTTCATTAAAGTCGAGACCTAAAACAATTACCGTCTTCTCTGTGTCTCTCCGCCGCTCTTTGCCCTTGTCTCTCGTCACCGAAGACGCAACGCAATCAACCTCTCTTCTCTCCGATAGTCACCACCACCACCACCATCACCATCATCGGTTTCTCAATTCATTGCTTCGGCGGCTTGACCGTCCTGGTTCGTGTCCTCTACAGCTACTTAAGGAAGATGGAGACTGGAGTAGAGACCATTTCTGGGCCGTCATTCGTTTTCTCCGCCACTCCTCAAGATTGCACGAGATTCTTCCTGTAATTTGAACTTTCATCTCCTTATATATGTCCTATATATGCATGAAACGTGAGAAAGAAACATTTGGAAAAGATGGGTTTTTGTTCAATTGCAGGTTTTTGATGCGTGGAAGAATCTAGAGCGGTCCCGAATAACCGAAGCGAATTATGAGAGGATTATAAGGTTTCTATGTGTGGAAAGATCGATGAATGAAGCAATTCGAGCTTTTCGATGTATGGTTGATGAACATGAGCTTATCCCTTCTTTGGAAATATACAATTCGATCATTCATGGTTATGCTGGTGATGGGAGGTTTGAAGAAGCTATATTATACTTGAATCAGATGAAAGAAAATGATCTTTTACCAGAAACCGACACATACGATGGGTTGATTGAAGCATACGGTAAATGGAAAATGTATGATGAGATTGTTTTGTGCCTCAAGAGAATGGAATCTGATGGTTGTGTTCGCGACCATGTTACTTATAATTTACTCATACGTGAGTTTTCCCGAGGAGGGTTGCTTAAGAGAATGGAGCAAATGTATCAGAGCTTGATGTCGAGGAAGATGACTCTTGAGCCTTGTACATTGGTTTCAATGCTTGAAGCTTATGCGGATTTTGGGGTAATAGAAAAGATGGAGGATACGTATAACAAGATTATAAGGTTTGGGATTTCTTTGGACGAGGGTTTAGTTAGGAAATTAGCTAACGTTTACATCGATAACCTCATGTTCTCTAGACTCGATGATTTGGGTCGTGGCATTTCTTCTAGAACCCGTAGGAACGATCTAGCTTGGTGTCTCAGGCTTCTGTGCCATGCCCGTCTTGTGAGTCGGAAAGGTCTTGATTATGTTGTTAAAGAGATGGAAGAAGCTAGAGTTCCTTGGAACACAACTTTTGCAAATATCGTCCTTTTAGCTTACTCAAAGATGCGAGATTTCAAGAGCGTTGAATTGTTACTCTCTGAGCTACGGACAAAACATGTGAACCTTGATCTTGTAACTGTAGGAATTGTCTTCGACTTGAGCGAAGCTGGGTTTGATGGTACTCGAGTTTTTATGACTTGGAAAAAGATTGGGTTTCTTGATAAGCCTGTGGAAATGAAGACTGACGCTTTGGTTCATGCTGCTTTTGGGAAAGGACAGTTTCTTAGAAGCTGCGAAGAACTGAAGAACCAGTCTCTTGGTATGAGAGGCGAAGAATCGAAGTCATGGACTTACCAGTCTCTAATGGAACTCGTGGTTAAGAATCAGAAAAGCCAACCTTAGTATGTATATTCCAGCTTATACACACATTATACTGTATGTAGAGACTAACAGTTGTAACCACTTCATCTTCTCGTATGTCCTGTCCTGTCCTGTTCCTGTCTGCTTTATGATTCTCTCTGTGTTGCATTTTGTCTGGTTTCTCCGCCTGGTGTAGACCTAACGTGGTGTTGTGTCGGTAACACCATTCTCTCTTGTTGATAATAGCTTGGAGAATTGTTCGATTTCATCGAGAACCTGTGTCTTCTTCTGGCTATTTGTTTGGCTTCTATTTGTCTGCCCAAACGAATTAGAAACTATCAAGTAAATAAGATAGTTGCAGACTTCACCATTGTCATGGATTGAGGAAATTGTCCATTGTTCTTGTTCTTCGACGATCTCTTCTAGAGTTCCATTTCTGTGTATTTGTTTTCTGCTTGCCTGCAGTATCAATGAGAATGTCATGAAATTGATTTGAGTGTATTCAAACCTATCTTAATCATTAGCCTTGAGTAACCTTATAAGCGTTACTGACCTGGAATACGCGATTCAACTTGGCCACTTGCTCGGAGTTCAATAGCTGAGCCTGCAAAAGTTCTCGAAACAAAATTACAATTTCACTGCTGATATTCGCCCCATTCAGATTCTGAATCATGCTAGAGATGCAAGGCTCATCAAAAACAGTTCTCAGCCACACCGGCTTGTCCTTGAGTCTTAGCATGGCAACGGATAAATAGACAGCTGGTTTGTGGTGGTTCACAAAAGTATTTGATGCCGAACAAGGCATGGCCAAGGAGACTGACATTTCTTCTGCAATAAACCTGTACCATGAGCTGCTCGTAACCATCTCTGTTTTTCCTTCCATGTCTTCCCATCCTAAAATCAATGAAAGACAAACCGCAGAATTTGTGGCTACTCTTATGTCATCATAGAATACAAGACCGCCTAAAACAGCTTTCACTGATTTCAGGTAACTCCATGAACACCGTAGTTGCTCTTTTTTTATGTCGATCTGTTCTTCTAATCCAGTGAACAACTCCAAAAGGCAATAAGAGGCGATAAGTTTGATTCGGGGTGTTCCAAAATGCATCAACCTGCACAAATTATGGACATGGATGCAGACTACGGATAGTGTTTCCAGGTTGCCTGATGGACCAAAGAAAGTTTGCCAATCCACTGCTCCAGGTAGAATAACCTGCAAGCTAACAAAGACCAAAAGGGAGACAGAACCGTTAGACGTAGGATCTAATAGTGTGAACAATTTCAGACGCTACCTTCTTAATGAGAAAAAGTAGAGAGGTAACGTGAATGCTAGAGCCTCCCCGATGTCGGTTTCATCCTGATAATGAGCCAATGCTGGACCCTTTGAGCAAGCTACATCAACCACAGTTTTAATTGCTGATGCTAAATACGAATTCAACACAATACTTCTTGACGCTTCCACAAGTGCTCCATCTGATGAGCGGTACAGAATCAAAGAAAGAATGCCAATCACCATCATATATTCATGGTTCTGTGTTATGGCACTGTCTTGCAAGCTCAAATAGTTTAACAGCTACAAAACAAACATGATTCATTAAGCTCTTTGATAAAATAACAATGTTGGTGGAGAGAAGGTTAAGACGGCACACCTTTATAAACACAGCATCCCAGGATTCGTCATTTATAAGCACTCTAGGTTGCACTGAAGTTAAGATATTGAATATTAGCGGAAGGAGTGATGTAAAAGATGTTCCGAAGGATGACTTGGTAAAACCACAAACGAGTCTATGAATTGCATTTCCAATACCGTTCATGGATAACTGGTTGGAGGCAGTTGGGGATATAGAAATCACCGTGGTCATCAGATTTAGAATTGAGATAACATCATTTCCTTGCTCTTCCTTCTCTGCTAGCTGAGACAACAAGTTAACCAAAATAGTTGGAGCATAATTTTCTCCTTCTGATATCAACTGTGCGAACCAATAAGTGAGTGATCTCTGTCTCCCATCTCCATATACATTGTGAACTTCATTTCCAATTAAGTTGTCCTGAGACATCTTTTGGATCTGGTAAGTTAATCTTTTACTGATATGTTCTTGTTGAAAAAGCCACTTCAGAGATTCTAGATGTATATCACTGGAACCCAAGTCCCATTCATATTCATCGAGTAGATGAAAAACTATTCTCTCAGCTTCTAGACTGTAGGATGTTTGGTATCTCTTGTTTTGAAGACTCCTGCAAAGACTATATAGATTCACTAGATGCAGCAACGGTGGAGAATCACGTATTAAACTTGTCCTGTTTACAAGAATGTATTGCTCCAATGAAGCTAAAACCATCTTATCATCCGCAAGCCTACAAAAGATGCAAAAGAATATGAGGAATAAATAAATTGCAGCTCCTTAGTGCGCCTATCAAAAACATCATTAAAACTCAAAAGCCTAAGTCACCTGTCATTGTATATCCAACTGGCATGGAAAATCAGCAAAGCTGCCGACTGGCAGGAAGCCAACTCTTGATTATTGGAACTATCTCGCCCGAGCAAAAACAGCAAATCTTGTGGATCAGAAGGAAGACAAGGAAGAGCATTTCTGATAAGTGACCCCATTTTTTGTTTGAGAAGAATATCAACAAGGGAACTGAGCATCAAATATACCCTCTGTTTCATCGTAGCAGTAGAGAAGTTTCCTAGACATCCGAATGAAAAGCTGAACCAATCTGCGGAAACAAGTATCTCTGCAAACTCCATGACTTGAATATCTGAATTCTGAAGCAGAACAGACTGAAAAGCTTCCATTATGCCTAGAGTTGTTTCCTCACTAATTTCGTTGACATTAGCGAGGAACCACGGCAATAGATGTGATACACACACGTCTATAACACAGTGTCTTAAATCAATGCAACTGGTCTGGTTTATGGATGTTGGTGCGGTACAATATGCATACACTTCATTGAGTAAGTAGACGGCATGCGAGATCTGAGTTGAATCTTTCTCAGGGAGACTAAGACAGGCCAAAATGGCATGTCCAAGGGCTTCTTGCAATGATGTCAGCACATCTGGAGTCTCGGAAAAAGATGGAGTTTTCATGAGGGAAACAAAGACTGAGCAGATAATCGCAAATGCATCTGGAAATAATCCCATCTCTTGAGAATAATATCTTTCAAGCATCGTTTTCAGAACCAGAGCAATTTCCTGAACTTGAGAACATGAAGCAATCCCAGGGAAATCAGAAAGACAGCTCGAGATAAGCTTCAGTGTCTGGATTTGAAAAGGATGGCAAGGAACTCCACCTACATAGTGAAGCACTACGATGACTGAAGGAAACCCAATAACAAGTCTCTTCCGAAAGGAATGCTCGGCAAGGGAAAATAGATCAAGAACTCTGAGGCAAGAATTTATGATCTGATCTTTACACTCTGTTCATGAAGAAAGTTCATCAGTCGCACACATAAGACAACTATCTATCAACGCTCATGCATATGTGAGCTTCCAGAGGAAAAACCCATGGAATGCCCAATAGCAGTATATAATAACTTCATTTCTTAGCTTCTCAACCTTCCACTAGTATCTGGAAAAGTTTCTAATCCTTCGAGTACAATGGAATGCCCAATAGCAGTATATACACTAAATTTAAGAAGACTGCAATTACCTGATAACCGTAGTATCTCAAATATATAATCCGCAACGTTTTCTTCTACCAGACCTTGAATCTGCCTACTTGGAATATTCTCTTGGGACACATAATGGAAGATAAGATCAAGAGATCTTATTTGAACCTCGCTGTCAGTTGAAAGCAACGGACCTTTTATGGCCTCAGCAAATAAGACATTTAAACAAGGCCTGGCGACTACAGTCTCAGCTGTCTGCATAGGGTCATCATCCATTTCATCCAAGCTCATGCTGCTGACAGGACTTGTATGTGAATTTGCTAAAAGACCTTGCTGGGCCAGGATAGTCAAAAGGGCTACAAAGGTCAAAATCTATGTTTAGCTGAAATATAGCAAAACCTATGGTAGCCTGAGTCTGAGAACGTTCTACTGTATCAAAGACACTAAACATTTTGAGTTAGAAGTCCACCACAGAGAGTCAGAGGTGGAAAATGCCTACCACATTATAATGAAACAGATAGATAAGAGTTCATACAAACCTACACAATTCAAGCGAACATCATCTCTCTGTGTTTTTGCAAGAGCTTCCAAGGATAGGTATAAAAGCTTAGGACACAATGAAGAAAGAACCTCAGTCCCATCAACATTTTGTTCTGTGAATTGTAGAGCAGAAAATTTGTACAAAGCGAAAAGGATTTCACCGCGTATTTCCTCACTAGTAAGTTAACAAACAGGATATAATCACAACAGGCCCCATACAAAATATAAAGAACAATAGTTTCCAAGTGGTTTATGCACATTACCTCGGTAACTGAAGACCTTCAACGAGTTGGCAAACCAGAGATTCTTTATCTTTGATGTGGGAATTGATGTCTATATTCTCATAGCTCATCAAAACGCCAAAGCAATGGAGCTGTAAAGACAGACATAGAGCTATGCATGAGAGATTCAGAGAAGTATTAGCAGGAAAATTCAGTGACTAGAATCTAATTAGATGGATTGATAATATCTGAGATAGTTATTCGATGAAATCTCAACGCGAATTCCCAATACCATATGAACCTGTCTTCGGCTCCAACCTAAGGCACCAGAAGAGAGCTGAACGGAGACTTTCTCCACAAAATCCTCGCCAATGGAAGATTCCTCGACAGAACAGAGAAAAGAGATGGTATCCATAATCTGGATAGCGATGGAAGCATCATCAAAAGAAGAGAGAGCCCGGACTAGAGGCGATACAAGAAAGTGAACGTGTGAGGAGAGGAGCGTTCGGAGGAAGATAGGTTCGGAGAAACCGATTGAGAGCTGGTGAAGCGCGTAGGAAACATGGACGGTTGGGACACGTGGGTCGGAGACGAGATTGGAGAAGCAGATGAAGCAGAATGTTCCGCCTTGGTCGGTGCGCAGAGAAATCGTGGATCGGTGACCATTCGCGCATGGCGGCGACGGAAATTGATGGTTAGGATCCACCACAGCTTCATGGAGAAGATGATCGGAGTCTTGTTCCTGCGGATCTAGAAAGAAGAACATTTGAGATAGAGAGAGCGCCAAAGAGAGACTAAGAAATTCGAAATTTACCGGGAAATGAGATCTATCGTCTATAAGTTTATCTCATCAAACTTTTCAAAAATATATTTTATTTTATTTTTCAAAAGTTATTTTATTTTCTGGATAACTCATTTTTCATCAAGGTACTTCGTTTCTAACTCCAGATTATCAACAGTTTCTTCGTTTCTAACTCCAGACCTCTTTTCTCTTCGACCAACAATCCCCAAACGTTAACCTTTTACGCGATCTCTCTCATCTTCGTCGTACTTCTATATATCTATTCCAACGTTGTGCTCGACTCCAAGCTTGTTCTTGCTTACTCCAAGCTCCATCATCTCTTTCCTATCTCGCTTGCTATCTTCTGGCACATGCCTTATCACAACATTTTTTCATAGAAGATAGTCATCGGCCAGTTCTCTAGATCGTGTTTTGCTTCACAAGTCAAGCGGATTGTTTCTTCGTGGCAAGAGTCCAGCGTTAGGCCGGATCATTTCACACTTGCTCTTATTCTACGAGATTGCTCTGCGTTTCCAGAGGTGAAACGGGGATTTCATCGTGAAGCTTGGATTTGGCGCAAATCAGCTCGGCTTAAGTGATTATTTATGTCGATATGAGAAAAATCTCACATGCACGTAAGTTGTTTAATGGTATGCATGTTAGAGAGAGACTGTAATTTACACCGCTATGTTTGGCGGCTAGGTTCAGCAAGGGGAAGGTATCTAGTTCTGTTCAGAGAAATGATGTATTCTGGAAGGAGCATTCGAAGATGCTCTGTTTGGGCTTGAATCTAGGCAATGCCGTAGCAGATACGTATGTTGTTCTCGAATTGAAACAATGTTAGTGTTGCGGATTGTATGTCTCGAGCAGGTGTTATGGAGGAAGCAAAGAAGATTATGGAAGAAATGGTCAAGGAACCTGAGGAGGGTATATCCCAAAGATTGTGTATATGAGTTTAAAAAAGGAGAAAAACTCCGTAGCCAATTGTTCAGGATTATTGGTGTTCAGATCTCAGCAAAAAGGGTTAAAAAAAAAAAAACCACCACAGTAAACGGTAACATAATGGATCATAAACAGAACGCATGTCCAAAAGTTCATTGACCCAAATCATGTAATTGATCATAAAAGATTGGGATTATCCCAAACAAAAACAGCAAAACTATAATTCTCTGAACAGCAGACAAATCCAATGAGCTGATATCAGAAGAAGAATTAAAAAAAGAAGAAGCAAAGAACTCTAAAATGGTACAAACGGGCGGCTGGGCAGGTAATAAGGAAGATGGATAACTTAAACAAAAGAAAAACTGGGATTGTGACTGACTGACTATTTTCCTCAGGATTGCACAGCCAGTTTCTGAAGATGTTCAAAAAAGACTTGAAGACTCACGTCATCAGTGAAGATTATGTCTGACCCAGCCGACATCTGGTTTGCATTGTTGTAAGTCGCTGATGGATTCAGCTTTGCCAATAAAAACCTTGCCTGCATTATATACACGTAAAATGGTGATGAATATACGCAAGGAACCGATGGATAAAATCCCACACAGATGAAGCAAACCATCGGAGTCGAGCTGACACAAAAGATAAAAAATATGCAAATGCTTACCTGCGATCCATGCTGATCACACACAACTAGTCTTGGGACTGGGAAACGCTCCCGGACAATCATCTGGGAATCCTCTTGAGGAGCTTGCAATAGCTGAGCAAATGCCTGACACGAGACATCAGAGATTTAGGATATTATTGCACTCTTGATGGTATAAAAGATGTCACAAAACAATGCATAAAAAGTGATGGTAAAAAAGGCTTTCACAACTAAACAAACAGTTACTAGTTCAAAGCGTGGGTTACCTCGTGTTCAGGCTGATGATGATAACCCATGTTTCGCCACTGTGCTACAGTCATTCCGTGGAAGACAACAACACTAAAATATGCATCTAACAGAAGAATTCGGTCGGCTGCAATAGAAGCCACATCCAGCAAAGCTGGCTGAGGTTGTGAATGGAATGTATATGACGTCAGCGATGGTTGGATCATGACAGTAGCATTTGAAATATTCTCCCGGTTTAGCAACATGCGGAAGTATGCGGTTTCATCTGGACTATTGTTAAAGACCTGCCACCATTCCAACACCGCAAAAGAAAACACAATTCAACTATGTAGGCCAGTTACATAAAGGTAGATAATGATGAAATCTAAAAGCAGTAGTGTCTAGTCTACCTGAACAAACTGTGATCGCCGCAGATTAAACATGAATTGAGGGAACAATGAAAAGTATGGATTCAGAGTAAATGAGGATGGATCATCCTTTCTATAGTCACCAAATTTTGAACACAGACGAATGAGAGTCCGATCTAGCCACCGAGTAGCATCAAATCCCTCCTGAGGTAATACATATACACTGTCTACGTGAGCAACACTATCACAAAGATACAAGTAGAAAAAACTAACGAAGTACTGCAATTTGACAGGACAGCGTAGCAACTATTATTTATTACTTCCTTGGGACATAGTTTAACATTTAACAATAGGCCCTGAAACCCCCTGCCGCCCATAAATTTGGCTAGGAGAGGAAACTCATCTAGAGCACTAAAAAGTTATAGTCAAATTAAGTCATGGTCAAATTAACCCACATATTGTAAGCAATGAAAAGAAGATGTAAAGTACCTCTGTTTCCATTTTCAAGGACGCCAATCTTGCCATGACCACAGCAGCAGTCTCTTGATCAAAGCCTTGCACAAGTTCCTGAGAATGCATACAGCAGTCGTTATAACAAATTGTTAGCTTGCCAGAAAGCTTTTGGTTACTAAAACACCCACAATACATTTACATGAATGCCGAAACTACAGCTATCATTGATTTCATGAGAAGAATGATATGTAAAAATAAGGATATCAAGTTGGTACTTGCATCAACACGTGGATAAAATATCAAAATCATGCAACCAACACTAATTTTGAGATTCACATGATACAAATTTGCAGCGAGTCAGAAGGAAAAAGTTCACGTAGCAGGTAAAGGATTAGGAATCATATAAACTAAAGCATTAGGCATCAGAATACACTACACCATAACGGGACCAAGCTTATCCTAACCAAGAAACTTTTTCCAAGAAAAGAAAAGAAAATTTGAAGTCCCATTGAAAGTCAAAAAACTTTTCACTTAAAATTCAAAATAAGTAGGATAAAAAAAATCAAAATAAGTAAGCTTTTACTAATTACACAAGTGGGGAACCGTTTGCTGGTACGAAAATGAGAACAAAAATATTACAACCAAAAATGATACAATGCCAAAAATACTAATGTTAAACGCATTTGCACAGGGTGGAGACAAAGGATAAAACTTAATAGCAGATTTTTCTACCATAGCAAGAAAGAGTGAGACCCAAAACATGTTCTGATCATAACATGAACAATGCTACCAAAAATATAAGAAACACTGCTACCGGAAAAGAGCTAGTAAATTCCAAAATAAACAATTGCTTTTTAGATATTGCGTACGAAGTGGTACGTTGATATCGAGTATAAAGTGGTAAGTTATGCAGAAAGCATGACAACGACAAACACAAATGGTAAGTTATGCAGAAAGCAACATAACGACAAACCTCTGTACTCACAGCAGTATCTACCCACTGTCTGGTTACAGTTGTAACCCGCAGCAATGTTTGACCTTCAGGATTTTGGTAACTGCAATCCAGCCAACAACGGTTAATCCAATGCTTCTAAAGATAAAGTAACATATTGCAGAAAGACAAAAGGTTTGAAAAAAAACAAAAACATGAGGGAAACACAAAGAGGTGAACAAAAACTGTCAGAATACCTTGTAAGAAACTGCAAATACAACTGAGGATTTACAGCTCCAGAAGCATTTGACCCAGTTGAGGCTAGATCGAAGAATACAGTCAAGCAAGTACTCTTGTCGAGGCCACATAACTTCCAAGCATTGCTATTCCCCTCTCCAATGACTGTGTCAGCAACGCTGGGACCTTTCTGCAAGGCTCCAAATGAAAATAAACATAATAAATTACTATCAGATAGCTTTATTCATTTACAAAACACAAACATAACATCTTGAAAGAAATGGATTCCAAGAACTCTAGGAATAACCTTTTCTAATGATGAGCAAGGCCCAATAACCCCTTGAATTTTAATGTCTTTTGAACAAATGACCTCAAGCGTGCCACTGAAATGAAATGTTCATAGTCAGTTCGGAATAAAGGATGCAAAATACATATCATCGTACCATACAAGCAGTAGTATGCATAATGCTCCAAAATAAAGGATTTTGAAGTGCCAAAATACTCCTTATCTTGCGACACCAATTCAGCAGAAGAAATATAGTAAAGTATTGTACAGAAGCAGAGCAGAAACTAACTTAAAGCAGAGGCCAAGAGACTGCTCGCCGTTTTCAAACACCCGCTTGAATGAATCTTTGAATACGGAATGGCCAAAACTTTCAGACAGAACAACAAGGCCACCTGTACTTTCAACTGCAACTTTCATTTCAGCAACCCCAACCTAACTATACCCAAAATGCAAAAGCAGAGACCGTTATAGTTAGGTATCGTGCGATGAAAAATAATATGATTTGATAGACAGAAGAAGCAAGGCCTTATTAACATTGAGACTAAGAAGAAAACATAGTAGTGAAAATGTATACTCAAATCGTTTAAGCAGCAAAAGGACACTAAAATGAATAGAAAAACAGGGGTTTTAAACATGTATGGCCTAGGCAAGCATGAAAAAAGTACCTAAAGATTGAATAGAAACATTTCAGATTTGCAGACAAAAGGGGTGTTATAAAACAATCACATAAGATCGCCACAGTTTTCAAAAATATGTAAAGGTTACATCTAAAAATGGGCGCTTTCGTGCACAACCACTAACATTCACAAATTAATCAGATGAAAAAGAATAGCTGGTGATAACAGGTTAGTTAAACAACTTGAGTACAAGAGCTTTGACAATTGGTGAGCATCAACAATGTTAACGTCGCCTAATACGTTAATAACTCTGAATGTATATTAAAGATAATGACACAAAATACCACACTTCCAGGGAGTTAACGAGAGATGATGGCCTACATTTTAGCTAAAATGTACAAAAAAGGAGCAGAAACTTTGAGAAATCAGGCGTTGCAAAAAAA
This sequence comes from Pugionium cornutum, assembly GCA_018901935.1. Lineage (NCBI taxonomy): Eukaryota > Viridiplantae > Streptophyta > Magnoliopsida > Brassicales > Brassicaceae > Pugionium > Pugionium cornutum. The sequence continues at coordinate 32,007,138 of CM032165.1, forward strand.
AAAACTACATATTCATACATGACGAAAAGACCCAGAGTTTAGGCATCAAACAAAATAAAATCACGACACATTAATACCTGATCAAGTGCAGAAGCAAAAAGGTCTAACACATGACCCTGAGCGACCAGCTGCTTTGCAATGCTATCATAAAACTTGACAGCTTTTTTATAGTATGGTGCAGCATCTTTATCTAGATCTTTGTGGGAGCGCACAGGATCTGACAAATCCTTTGATATAATCTGAAAAGACAATAGAACGAAACTTTGATTTAGACTATAACAAATTTGGTACACATATGAAGCAATTAAACTCGCAAGTGACATCAACCGAGGAATCAACAAACTCTAACCGTTCCAGGGCCCTCTGTACATGGACCTCCGACCAAGGCTACAATTCTAGCCCCAGTTCCAGGCAAGCAAGCTCCAAGCAATCCTGCAGCTACACTCAAAGCCACACCTGTGCATCGTTGGGGACGATGACCTGGCTGGACAGGCCACTGGTCTGTCTGCAGCTCATCCAACAGCTGCATACCAAAACTCAACCACACCAGTGTTCAAAACCCACGTTACAACATAGATCATATAGAAACATAAGAATATGATGAAACTTGACAACAAGAACGTGTGAAGTGAAAATGAACATAGCAGAAATTGTCGTCATATTAAAACTGAAACCATTACCCACCGAATCCAGTGTGTATTCGCACTCCGACGCGGGCAGCAGGAATCTGTTCACACCTGTACTCTGGAATCCGTTTTGCGCTCCTTTTGAAAACCCAGAAGTGGGAGCTCTCCTTGAGAAAGACCCAAGCCCCAACTGATCCAAAATTTGATCCTTGGAGACTTCTTTGTTGCCCTTGAAGACAAAAACTTTGGACATCTCCGAGAACCCCAATTCATGTACATGAGCCTGGGTACCAAACGACACGAATCCCACCAATGTATTTTCTGGAAGCAATCCGACCGCCTGCTTTAGCGCCGATTTGGCGAATCCTAATTCTTCCTCGATCATACAAGTGTCGAGAACAAAGACGAACACTGGTGGAGGCGCTTGAGGCGGAACAGCGCCGGTTCTCGGATCGAATTGACCGGCACCAGATACGACGGACGGCGGTATCGTGTATTCGACAGTGGTGTACTGAGGATAAAGCTCGCCAGGGAGATTGGTCTCTGAGATCATATGGTAGTGAGGCGGGAAAGGACTCCGCTGGTAGCAAAAAGGGCAGCTCCAGATCTTGGCGGCGAAATCGACGCTAGCGAAGGCGTTGAGTGCAGCGTTGCAGGTCCGGCATCGGAGCGGAGCATAAGGAAGAGAAGGGATATCGGAATGACGGCGGATCGGGGAGATTGAGGCAGCGAGTGGAATCACGCACTTGCTAGCCTCAACCTTGGTGCGAGGCCAAACATTCCAAGTCATACGAACTCCATCGATACCTTCCGGATCCGTGTTCATCACCTCCGCCATTGTTTGCCCTGATCTAAGCGGAGTCGGATCAGATTAGGAAATCGAATTGTGGGAATCCTCGACGAAACCTGAAGAAACTGAGAATTCTGAGAGATTAGGAGTTAGGAGTCGCACGGCTATCACTCGCAGGTCACAACACAAAGAGTCAATTCGATTGAATAGATGATGGATCCTAACGTCAAGGTCAGGGTTTGGGTCATGTATTGGTTCATTTCTTCCTTTTTTCATTAATTATGGAAGATTAGCAAAATAGTTTGACCAAAAAAAGGAAGATTAGGAAAATAATCTAAAAATATTAGAAATCCAATTATCATATTAAAAACATGTCACTTTCCAATAGAAATGTGACAAGTAATATTTTACCCATTTGTTGTGAAAATGTGATAAATTTATTTATTATATTTTTAAAATTTTATTGCACAATCATGCAAAAAATTGTAATGTATAAATGTGATTCAAGGGATGATATATATGATATGGCAAAAGCTCTTGATCTGGTGTGATTTGATTGGACCAATTTTGTCATAATTGTTATTGTGTTAATGTTGACGTGGAAGCTTGATTAACAATTACAAAAAAAAGTCAATATAATTATAGATGTTTGAAATTTTGATGCAACTATTTGGAAGTTTTCTAAAAATCTACAATAAATATTTGTAATTAGCATTCTTAATAAATGTAGTTACTATAATATTTAAATGAATTTTTAAACATTTAAATATTTTTATTTCATTTTCATAACGATTATAAGTTTTAAAATATAAAAGCTATAGTTTAATTCAAAAGTTACCACTATAAATTTGTTAATAAAAAATAAAAGGTTTTTAAAATAATTTTAAAAATAAAAAATATTTAACTCGTATAACTTAAAAATAATATAGGACAATTATCTAAAATAACATATTTTAAAAAAAATATTTTATAAATAGCATCATTAATGAAAATTTTCAATAATATAATAAATTTAAAACTAAATACATTAAAAATTTCTAAATAATAAAATTTAAATTATAAATTAAAAAAACCCAAATAAAATATTTAAGTTTACTTGTAATTTATTTAAAATAAATAAGTATTTACATAATAATTGATGTTATTTTGAAATTTAAATTTTGGTGTGTTATAATTAAAAAAACTTTGAAATTTACTATTTTAATATATTATTCAATAATTAAATATTTTGAAAAAGATATATTTTTTGTTGTAAAATAATCAAAACATATTTTCAAATTTATAGCTACGATAGAAATATATTCTAATTTTACAGTTATGATATAAATATCTTTTCAAATTCTAATTTTCATAAAATATCTCTAAGATTCAATTTATTTAAAATTTTAGATATTAATATGGGGCATTTGCAAAATTGACCTAAAATTTGTCTTCAATTGCAAGTTTGACAATTTATACATTTTTTGCAAAACTAACTTTTTATCCCTGTTTTATCCTTCAACAATAACTTTATTTACAACTTTGCCATTAACTTAAAAAAAACAAAAACAACACAAAGACCATTATGAACAAATTTTTCAAAAATATTACGAAAATGTCATCTTCTTCATTGCACACAACCACCATTGTCGTGGTTGTTGGGAGCTTTTAATTCCATCGACACACCCACCTTTATACCTCTATTCCTTCATCAAATCTCATTCATCTCAACCTCTTTAATTTTCTCTCTCATTTTCTTCCAATTTCTCTCTTCACTCTACATTCAAAAGCTTCCAACTTTGCAAAAATTCATCATTATCCGTTAAATCAAGCTTCTAGGAGTTTATATCGGTCATCATTTAAGTCGCGTAGCTAAAAAACTAAGATCGAAGGTTAGTTTTCGTGTTTTGCTTTCGGTTATTTTTTCAGTTCATACAGTTACGAGAAATCTGTTTTGTAAATATATTACAAAGCAGACTTCTCGAAGTCTTCTTTGTAAATATATTACAAAGCAAACTTTGAGAAGTCTCCTTTGATAGGAATAAAAATTGTTTTGGAGAGAAAAATATTTTATTCCTATCAAAGCAAACTTCTCCAAGAAGTCTGCGAGAAGTCTGCTTTGGCGAGAAAAACATTTTATTCCTATCAAAGCAGACTTCTCGGAAAAGTCTGCGACGTTTATTCCGATCAAAGCAGACTTCTCGGAGAAGTCTTTTTTGATAGGAATAAAAATTGTTTTGGAGAGAAAAATATTTTATTCCTATCAAAGCGACTTCTCCAGAAGTCTGCTTTGGCGAAAAACATTTTATTCCTATCAGCAGACTTCTCAAGAAGTCGCGATGTTTATTCGATCAAAGCGACTTCTCGAGAAGTCGCTGATCGAATAAAATTGCTGGAGAAAAAAATATTTTATTCCTATCAAAGCAGACTTCTCCGAGAAGTCTGCTTTGGCGAGAAAAACATTTTATTCCTATCAAAGCAGACTTCTTGGAGAAGTCTGCGACGTTTATTCCGATCAAAGCAGACTTCTCAGAGAAGTCTGCTTTGATAGGAATAAAAATTGCTTTGGCGAGAAAAATAGTTTATTCCTATCAAAGTAGAGTTCTCCGAAAAGTCTGCGACGTTTATTCCGATCAAAGCAGATTTCTTGGAAAAGTCTGCTTTGATAGGAATAAACGTCGCAGACTGCGAGAAGTCTACTTTGGCGAGAAAAACATTTTATTCCTATCAAAGCAGACTTCTTGGAGAAGTCTGCTTTTATCGGAATAAACGTCGTAGACTTCTCAGAGAAGTCTGCTTTGATAGGAATAAATTGTTCTTCTCGCCAAAGCAATTTTTATTCCTATCAAAGCAGACTTCTCGGAGAAGTCTGCTTTGATCGGAATAAATATCGCAGACTTCTCGGAGAAGTCTGCTTTGATAGGAAAACTGTTTTTCTCGCCAAAGCAATTTTTATTCCTATCAAAGCAGACTTCTCGGAGAAGTCTGCTTTGATCGGAATAAACGTCGAAGATTGCGAGAAGTCTGCTTTGGCTAGAAAAACATTTTATTCCTATCAAAGCAGACTTCTCAGATAAGTCTGCTTTGATCGGAATAAATATCACAGACTTCTCCGAGAAATCTGCTTTGATAGGAATAAAAATTGCTTTGGCGAGAAAAATAGTTTATTTCTATCAAAGCAGACTTCTCCGAGAAGTCTGCGACGTTTATTCCGATCAAAGCAGACTTCTTCGAGAAGTCTACTTTAATAGGAATAAAAAGTTTTTCTCGCCAAAGCAGACTTCTCCGAGAAGTATACTTCAGTGAAAAAATTTAGTATGTGTACAATGATCTAATCAAATTCATTAATTTTTACCGCAGATAATAGTCCAAATCGTTGTTGTTTGTGGGGAGTGGAGTATTACAGATACTTGGAATTTTTCTTTGGATAATATAAGAGGAGGAAAAATGTTTGTAATTGAGGATGATCATTACGTTGTTGATGAAGATGAGAATAAAGTTTAATCGAATGCTGAGGATTATATTCTTTACGGTAAAGTAAAAGATAAATAAATTCAGTTTTAGTATTGAGTATCTCAGAAAATTAAGTTACGAGTAAGGACAAAGTACAAAGTCTGCCGAAAAGTCTACAAAGAAGTCTGCGAGATTTATACAACAAAGTTTGCTGATATAAGTGTGTAGTTTCTGAAACATGTAACCAATCAATTCAATTAATTTGAAGGCACAATGTTATCGATGTTGTTTTACGAAAAACATCCAACACTATCCTGTTAACTTAGTATTTTGATGGAATTGTTTATACATATCTTTCAGTTCTTGTTCTTTCTTGTTATTAGGAAGTATGCACTAAGTATCTTAAATATGCACTAAGTCTTTAACTATGTATAAAAGTGTTTATGAAAATTTATACTAATATTTGTGTTTTTAATGGTTGTCATTTTGTAATTTTTTAAGTATGATTTGATTTGAGTTGATTGAAAAGTGATTGACATACAACTAATAGTTTATTATAATTCTGAAAAATTTGATTGAAAACTGACTGACAAGATGGAGTGATGGGAGCTAGTGATATGTATAATAAAGTTGACAAAAACTCATTTAAAATATGATTAAAAATACAAACGAAATCTACAATTATTAATGAAGTCTACAAGTGAAGTCTGCATTTGTAATGAAAACGTGTTGTGAAGTCTGCAACTGAAGTCTGCAACCTGTAATAAAGTCTGCAACCTGTAATGAAGTCTGCAACACGAAAATCTATTGATTCAAAAACCAAAGTCGAATTCAAAACGTAAGAAAAAAAATTCAAAAACATCCACAAAAACTGTAAAACCACCATAAATTTCAAAAGGAATTTCAAACATCTATTGAAAATCTTAATAAAACCATCTAAAAATTTAAAAACCATTAAAAATCACTTTAAAAACTACTAAAACAACAATATTACTTTTTGTGAATCTTTTTCTACAACAAAAGAAAATGAGAAATAAGATAAGAATATAAAAACTCTCCAACGGAAGTCTACAACTGAAGTCTGCAACTGAAATCTGCAAACCTGTAATGAAGTCTGCAACACGAAAATCCATTAATTCAAAAACTAGTGTTAAATTCAAAACGTAAGCAGAAAACTCAAAAACAACAACAAAAAACTGTAAAACCACCATAAATCTCAAATATCTATTGAAAATCTTTAAAAAAACCATATAAAATTTTAAAAACTATTAAAAATCACTTTAAAAATCTAGTAAAACCACAAAATTAGTTTTTGTAAATCTTTTTTCTAGATATACAACAATAGAAAATGAAAAATAAGATAATAATATAAGAAAAAAATTAAGAAAACAACAAAAAATAACAAAATCTCCAAAACCATGAAAAACGTAACAACTAGTAAAAATAACAAACTTACATCTTTAGATCTCGTGACTTTCTTTTCTAGATCTACAACAATACAAGATGAGAAATAAGATAAGAATATAGGAAAAAACTTAAGAAAACAACAAAAACAACAAAAATCACAAAAACTACGAAAAACTTAAAAACTAATAAAAGCAACAAGCTTACGTTTTTTTATCTCTTCACTTCTTTTTCCAGATCTACAACACTATAAGAGGAGAAAGAGTGTTATAAAAATAACAAAAGATTTAAACAATAAAAATATTCTAAAATCACAAACCCAAAACCATATAAACAAAAAAAAATTTACCTTTTTCATATCTCATGATTTTTTCCAGATCTACAAAATAACAAGATGACAAAGAACATGAGAAGAGAAGAAGAAAAGAAAAGAGGGAAAGTAAAACGAGAAGAAGAGAAAATTTACCTTGTAGTCATTTTTGAGGATGGAGGCTCCCATGTTTTTTTTTGGGAAATGAAATTATGATAAAATTTTAGGGTTACCTTCTTTATATATGGAGAGTTAAATTTGGTTAGATTAATTTTATATTACATTACCCTAAACTCTAAATTGAAGAAAACCGGTTTAGTTACATTTAATTTGTTAAATCTACGACAACATCTTGAGAAGTCTGCGTAACCCTAAACCCTAAATAATAAAATTCACTAAATGTGCGAAAGTTTTGTTAAAAATTGGATGAATATGTTGAAGATAGTTAAGTAAATGCAAAACTCAAACAATTTTCTTTTAAAAATTTGTAAATCTAAATTTTCAAAATTATCACATGATATTTCAAATTCTAACATGAATTCTCTACACAAACATCAACTATTAACCCACAACACATAACAACAAAAACTAGCAAATATTTTATACCATTCGATCGAATCCAATCTCCTTATTTTTGAATTCATTATAACTTTTACGTGCTTTTGATATGTATATAAACTATGTTAATAGCAATTTTAATTTTTTTAAATATTTCAAAATTTTTATTTGATTTAGGTAGTTTATTTACAAAGCAGACTTCGTGAAGTCTGCTTCAGCCGGAATAAACTATTTTTCTCACCAAAGCAGACTTCTCGGAGAAGTCTGCTTCAACCGGAATAAACTGTTTTTCTCACCAAAGCAGACTTCTTTGAGAAGTCTGCGAGGTTTATTCCGACCAAAGCAGACTTCTCGGAGAAGTCTTCTTTGATCGGAATAAACCTCGCAGACTTCGTGACACTACAAGAAAACTGCGAATTTGCGACTGCGATTTGCGACTACATATGTGGTCGCAAATATTGCGACCAAATTTGCCGTGGTTTAGCGACCATTTTGCGACTACGGCCAAGTAGTCGCAAATTGGTCGCAAATAAGTGACCAATACCTGTGGTCGCAAATCAGTCGCAATATGCAACGAATTAGTGACTGATTTGCGACTGCTTTGAGACTGATCCTGGTAGTCGCTAATCAGTCGCCAAATAGCGACTAATTAGCGACTACTTATGGAAAATCACGTGGTAGTCGCTAATTAGTCGCAAAATAGCGACCGATTTGCGACTACGGTATGTAGTGGCTCTGCAGTCACAAAATGGTGGCAAAGTGCCAGCATAAAAAACATGTGCGAGTTAGGTATAACGACATTTAAGCGACTACATAGGTGTAGTCACAAAGTAGTGGCAAATCAGTGGCAAAGTAGTCGCAAAGTAGTCGCAAAATGTTGTATATATATGCACCATCCCATTCTCTCATTTGCGAAAGCAAAAGTAAAAAATTTTGTAAAACATGTGGGGAAATTATAACAATTCGAGAGATTGGATGTACAGAAGAATAGATAATGAAACAAGAAATATCTCGGCGGAATTTGCACAAGGCATGGAGCAGTTCATGAATTTTGCAAGTAGTCAACCTATAGCTCAAAGTAGTGGAGGTAAGTTTTTTTTCCTTGTATTAATTGCAAAAATGATAAATTTATTCCGGGACGAAAAATATGGAGTCATCTATATAGTCGAGGGTTTATGCCAAATTATTATATTTGGTATAAACATGGAGAAGAGCTGAATGTTCAGTTAGGGACGAGTAGTACTAGTCGGGGTGATGTACCAAGAAATCGGGGACGTGATTGTAGTAGTGATGAAACAGTTGGTATATCCGGTAATAGATATGTTGAAATGGTGACGGATGCATTTCATGAGACAACGACTGATGATCAGCAGCAGTACTATAATCAGAACGAAGAAAATTATAATTATAATTATGAAGAAGAACGGCCTAATGAAGAAGCGGAAAAGTTTTACAACATGTTAGAAGCTGCAAAAAATCCATTGTATGATGGTTGTCATGAAGGGCACTCACAATTATCTTTAGCTGCTAGGTTTATGAACATCAAATCTGATTTTAATTTACCAGAAAAATGTATGGATTCTTGGGCGGAGTTATTTACAGAATATTTACCCGACGAAAATCAGGCGACGGGTTCATATTATGAAACCGAAAAATTGATGCGAAATTTAGGCCTCCCGTTTTATACAATTGACGTGTGTGTTAAAAATTGTATGATATTCTGGAAAGAAGATGAGAAATGGGAAAATGCAAATTTTGCGATTCCCCCCGGTATAAGCCAAGCGAGGGTAGGACGAGAATACCTTTCAGTCGTATGTGGTATTTACCTATAGGTGATAGACTTAAAAGAATGTATCAAAGCGAGAAAACCGCAGAGGCAATGAGGTGGCACACAGAGCATGAAGCAGAAGACGGAGAAATGAGTCATCCATCTGATGTTGCAGAGTGGAAAAATTTTCAATATTTACATCCTAGATTTGCTGCTGAATCTCGAAATGTTTATCTTGGCTTATGTACTGATGGGTTCAACCCATTTGGGATGTCTCGTAATCATTCATTATGGCCGGTGATTATCACTCCATATAATTTGCCACCGGAGATGTGTATGAAGAAAGAGTATTTGTTTCTAACTATTTTGAATTCGGGGCCAAATCATCCGCGTGCTAGTATGGACATATTCCTACGACCTTTGATTGATGAGTTGAAAGAATTATGGTCTATCGGAGTTGATGCATACGATGTATCGCTGAACCAAAATTTCAATCTAAAAGCTGTGTTACTTTGGACGATAAGCGACTTTCCCGCTTATGGAATGTTATCAGGATGGACAACGCATGGAAGGCTGGCCTGTCCAATTTGTATGGATGATACGAAGGCATTTCAATTACCAAATGGGAGAAAGACGTGTTGGTTTGATTGTCATCGAAGGTTTCTTCCTAATGGTCACCCGTTACGGAAAAATAAAACAAATTTTTTAAAAGGGAAGCATGCTTTGAATGACTGTCCTCCACAATCATTGACAGGTGAACAAGTTTTGTACGAGCGAATAAAAACTGTCAATCCTTTAAGAACATCTGAAGATCGGTTGGTCGATACAGTTAACCATACTGAAGAAATTGATTTCGATGTCGGAGATGCGGAACTAGAAGATGAATTTCAATGTAATATTTCATCTTCAGATGATGATGAGAACGAAGAAATGTAATAAATATTGTTACGCTAGGTATTTTGTACATATGATTTTCATATAATTTAATGTATTACCAATATCCATATATATATAGATTTTTTAAGTAATTGAGACCGATTTGCCACCACTTTGCAACTGCATTGGCAATGTGGTCGCATTTCAGTCACAAAAATTAAATGTAGTCGCAAATCAGTCGCTAATTAGCGACCGATTTGCGACTACATTCAAAAATTTTGATGCGCAGTCACAAATCAGTCGCTAATTAGCGACTGATTTGCCACCACATATGGTTAATTCACATTTTCCCTAAGTATTTTCCACATTTAAAACTTGTATTTCTATTCTATAAGACTACTAACCATTAGAAGTGATAACATATATTGAAAATCATATTTTTAATGATTTCATATTTAGATAACATATAGAATGTATATAAGAAGTATAAGGTTAAGTAAATTTGTTAAGGATTTAGGTAAGTTATTTGAAAATTTGGGAAATGTTATTGTTTTCATAGTAATTGAATTTTTTATAACTTATAATCAATAACTCAATCTTATAGAATTATATGCATTCCTCAAAATCTCAAAATTTAGGGTTTAGGGTATTATTTGCGACTGATTTGCCACCACCTTGCAACTGCATTGGCAATGTGGTCGCATTTCAGTCACAAAAATTAAATGTAGTCGCAAATCAGTCGCTAATTAGCAACCGATTTGCGACTACATTCAAAATTTTTGATGCGCAGTCGCAAATCAGTCGCTAATTACCGACTGATTTGCCACCACATATGGTTAATTCACATTTTCCCTAAGTATTTTCCACATTTAAAACTTGTATTTCTATTCTATAAAACTACTAACCATTAGAACTGATAACATATATTGAAAACCATATTTTTAATGATTTCATATTTAGATAACATATAGAATGTATATAAGAAGTATAAGGTTAAGTAAATTTGTTAAGGATTTAGGTAAGTTATTTGAAAATTTGGGAAATGTTATTGTTTTCATAGTAATTGAAATTTTTATAACTTATAATCAATTAATCAATCTTATATAATTATATGCATTCCTCAAAATCTC